>JAYJMH010011692.1:0-23030 GCA_036873815.1 Phacellophora camtschatica | reverse complement strand
CTTCGACTGCACTTCGTGCAACCGAAGTTTTGTTACGATTTTCGGAGACCAAAATTTTGCGTTGATGCCTCTTTAATTGAAAGGTTTATACCAAGATGCATTGCCATTCATATTTGAATTAACATTTAAAAAATCACGAATGACAAAAATAACTACAGTAGAGTCTCGTATATAAGAAACGATCACGTTTTGAATTTAAGACCTCGAAATGTGTTTCTTATAAAATAACATCTTCGATGATGAATAAAATAAGATTTATTTTTGTTTTCATTATTTTTTGAAGAGAAAAATTGAAGACATTCAAGCTGCATTTATGGAATTACTTTCCAGTAGTGATGGTGAGAATTTTTTTTTAACTTTTTAAATTGGAATTGACATGAAACATTTTGTGAACGGTGGATAGAACAAATAGTTTGGATAGAAAATAACGGAAGACGTTTTATGAAAGAAACATTTATCTCACTGTATTTTGTTAAAATGTTGTTTTCACACCTAGCTAGCAACGTGCAACACTTCATTCCGACTGAACAAATGAGAAGGTTTCTGATTGATGTGTAACTTGTGTTAATTTTCAGATGTGACTCAAGACGTAGCATCGAGAGGTATCAGTTTGGTTTATGAGCAAGTGGGAGAAGGGCGGAAAGATGAATTAGTATCTTTGCTTGTCGAAAAACTTATGACTGGTAAAAGGTAAGCAAATCTTATGACTGGTAAACAATTCTTTTTCTTCTTTGTGAGACTATCTAAAAAGTTACATTGATTCTTGTTTTCATTTTTGTTTTTGTTACTCAAAGTTTATATCTTATTGCAGCATTTTATAGTTTGTTTACTTCGTTTAGAAAATTGCATCTATATGATCGTGTTCATTCAGCGCAAATATCTAGTGCTCACATTATACATAATAGTATTTATCGTAAAGACTGCAAGGTGCTAATTATTATTTGAATGTAGTAATAAACGGTAAAATTTAGTTTAGTTACTGATTAATTTAGTTTTTTCATTTTACTTTTTAGGACGAAGCAAAAAGTTGATGCGGACACTGAAATATTTCAGCGTGGAAATTTGGGTTCTACTCCTGACGGGTTAGTTATATTAAATTGTAACCATCAAACTCTTTCACCTCTGGAAAGACCATGTGCCACACTGATAAATATTTTAAAACGTAATATTTTCTGGGGTGTAAAGACATTCGAAATTACTTATTTATTTTTGAAGTTTTACGGGTATTAGGATACCAAATAGTTACTTTTTCCGTTCAAGTTGGGTGCCTTCGCAATGCCGCCTTTCGAAAGTTACCGCTGCGAAGGCAATGAACCGTTAGTCCATATTTGTGATCATTTGAGTAATGGCGGCATGCTGCATGTAAGAAGGGATATTCTTTTTCCTTGGGAACATTGAACACAAATCAAGAAGAAAACACAATGATTAATAGACATTGCAAGTGTTGAACATTTTTATAAGAAGAGGATACATGGTTGGTATTTTTGTTGAGAACAAATTCATCCAACTGATTTGTTGTCCTAATACCCATGGATTGTCGTGTTCCCTTACCCCTGCGCAATTATAAGTTTCTCAGAAATAAATTCTGGTTTGAAAATTATAATTGCAATTTATTTATGTGTTTTTGACGTGTTTTTTTTCAATGTATGTACGTGTTATGTTTCAAAATATTTATGTCACTACCATCATTTTTTATTGTATTTCAGTGCTTCGTTGTCAACCTACAAAGAACTTTGCTCTTTGGCAAGCTCACTTAATCAACCTGAGTTGGTTTACAAATTCATGAATTTAGCTAATCATAGTGCAATTTGGAACTCGAGAAAAGTAAGTTTCATACATTTTCATATATTTTATTTATTCTAATCTATTAATTAATTTTATATTTTGTGTTAAATATTTTTTTTATATATTCATCATAACAAACACAAACATGCATGGGTTACAGTAGCGATGCCACGGGGATCACGTTATAACATGGCAACCCTGTGACCTTTACATAAATGTAATAAACTAAAGACAGCGAGGCTGGGTTTAAGGGTTGAGTTTCTACAGCGTTGAATTAAGTCTTGTAGTCTTAGACCACCACCAGTCACATCAAACAGATAGAATGATTAGTTCTTTTTTCATGTTTATGTTAAATACGGTCTTTATTTTTATGGTTATGATAAATACGGTGAAATTAGATGAACTTATATAATATTGGTGAAAGATGTTAAAATTCATATCGCAAAAGCCTGGGCTGCCCTTGATTACCTCACAAATCACATAAAAAGAAACTTCTTCCGTGCTACAGTAGAATTCGTCTTCCTATACGGATCATCTTCTTGGACTCTTACTAAAACACTTGAGTCAAGGCTCAATGGAACACGCACCCGCATGCTTAGAGCTGCTCTCAATATCTTTTGGAACAAGCACCCTACCAAGCAACAACTTTACGGCAATCTACCTGCTTTCTCGGACATTATTAGAGAAAGGCGCATGCGCTTTGCAGGACACTGTTTGAGGACCGAACAAGAACTCATTAGTAATACTCTGCTTTGGACACTTCAACATGGCCGCATCCGTCAAGTAAATCCGAGCAAGCTCGATCAGATGATGATATGAATAAATAAATCATTTCGTTATTCGTTTCTGGAATTGTTGTGCTGGTAAAATATTTTACCTAAATTTCTTTATTTTTAGTAATGGGTTTTTTTTTATTATCAAACTCTTAAAATTAATTTCTTGAAAATATTTTTTTAAAGAAATGTAAATATTGAGTAAATATCTTAATATTTTAATCTACTGGATTTTAAGAAAATTTAACAGCCAAGAATTCAGTAATATTATTTATTAATTTTTATCGTTCATTAGGGTGCAGCCTTTGGTTTTTTAAGTATTGCGTCACAGGCAGAAAAACAGCTCGAGCCATTTCTACCACAACTAATTCCAAAGCTTTACAGGTAAGGGGAGAATTTATGTCTTGATATCATTTTTTTTTAATTTTTATTCAAATTAACGTTTCTTATTAAAAGTGGGCATGAAATCAAATTATTATTCATATTTTTAAATGTGACAAGTTATTAAAAGCTAAGTAATTGCATTTTTGGAGTTTGAGTTTTTATTTTGAGATAGAACCTTATAACTCCAGACGTTTGTGTGAAAAGCAGTTAATTTTTTTACTTTTTAGATACCAATATGACCCAAATCCTGAGGTCCAAAGAGCTATGGCTAACATTTGGTCAGTTTTAGTACCAAATGGCAAAAAATCCGTATGTTTGTGCATATATTTATATTTTTCTTTACCACGTTACAATAATGTATTATTCACGTTTATATGAAGCTGATGATGTATCCGAAAACAAAAACGTATTTTCCTTTTAAAAGAAGAGACACTGAATAATATTTCAATAAGCAAGAGCTAGAGTACTGAATATATATTCTTGCCAAGGATTGAATTTCTGATTGTTTGAAAATAATTAATATTTGAAGTACTAAAATTTTAGAAAATACATAATAACGTATTATAAATTAAATGAAAATTAAGGAAATTTATGAATTAAAAACAAAATGTTACCAATTAAACTCAATTTTACATTGCCATGTGCAAGAAGGGTTAAATTAACTGTAGCAATGTCAAATATTTCACAGCACTTTAAAAACAATGTAATTTTCTCGGTTTAAAAGCAGTTTTGATGCATTTTACCTGGTTTTGATGCGTGGTATAATTTGTTACAATAAAACCCCGCAAACAAGAACATAGGAAAATAAGAACCTACAGATTTTTTGGGAAATGTTACTCACAGATAAGTACCAAAAACAGACTGATTTCTTTTCATGTTCTGATCAGATGATACAAAGCATTATCTTCAAACATTAGAGCACAAAAACTCACAATATTTTATTCCAGACACCTCATTCAAGCATGTTTAATTGTTAAGCAACTGTTCCATTTAAAGTCACGTGATAGAATGCAACAATCCCCGAGTGTATTAAACACGTGTACTGTATAGCTTTGGTTTCATTTTGGATATGAGGACATAAGTGGGCCTTGGGATAGGAACTTCATCCTGAAAACAGCAAGAATACCATCTTCATAAGAACACAGTCAGTCTGTTATTTTATGAAAGTATGTTTTTGTTTGCGGGGTTTTACTGTATGAGAAATCAATAAATCATGTTGTTGCAAATTGCCATCATTTCAAGTGGTTACAAATGTTATAAATGTGATTTTATACTTGTGATAAAATATCTTTTGCTGCATTAAACATAGCTCAAAACTAGGTTTTTAAAATCAAAACTCATTATTATCAAAATAACGACAGTTTCTCAAATTAACTTGGCCTTGCTTACGTCGGTAGAAAAGCAAATTTTTGAAATTCGTAACAAAATTCAAATTATGGTAAGTTTCCATACATGCAAAAAACTATATTGTACATTGATCATTTTTTTAGCTCGACAAGTTTACAAGAGAAATTGCAGATGATCTTGTCGAAAATATGACAAATTATCAATGGAGGATTCGTGAATCAAGGTAACATAACATTAACTTTACTATATTGTTTTGTGAACTGGTACACATCTTTTGTTAGAGAAAATTCTCACATTGCAAAGATCAGTTAAACGTAAGCTTTTTACTGTTGGATTTCATGATCTGTTTTCAAGTAAATCGTTTATTGTTTTTACTTTCCAAATTATAGCTGTTCGGCACTTGGAGATCTTATCAGAAATGCCCCTGCGGAGGACATTGTTGAAAAGCTACCGAAAATGTGGAATACGTGTTTTAAAGTTCTTGATGACGTCAAGGTATCAATTTTATATTACGCGTATACAAATTTTAATTAATATATATATAAAATACGTATAAAATAATTTTTTTTAATTCGAGCATTTTCAGTACATCTATTGAATGAAACCTCCTTTGCTTATTTATTATACATTGTATTTTTTATAACTTATTTACTTAATTTTAAACTTGTGGATAAATCCTTACCGTAATACTTTGATTTAACGCTCCTTCCTTTAAATCAAACGCCCCCTAAAATGAGAAAATTTAATAAACGCCCTACAGCGTTTAATCGAAGCTTTACGGTTCAGCATGTAATAATTCATTGTTTGTATCTTGTGTTAAGTTTGTTTTGTATTCAATTGTATATGTGCTTGTGTTCTTATCCCCCTCCTCGTATCATTGATTTTGTCTTGTCAATCAACGTTGTAATGTTTCATGAGAGTATGAAAACAATTACAAGCTTGTCTGAATTATTATGAATTTTTTTTGTTTACATACATATGAAGTATTTTGTTTTACATACTTTTACACATACTTCTGAAAATGCTCAAACTATTGAGAATTTATACTTTAGTTTTTTAGAAATATGTTTCCTTAGTCTTTGTAAAATCTTTTGCAGGAATCTGTGCGAAATAGTGCCACAATGTCCTGTAAAACTCTAAGCAAGGTAAATACTTCATTTTTATATTTAAGTAGAGTTTTCAAATGTGTTTTTTCATAATTTTCAAATGTGATCTTTCATAATCAGTTTGTTTTTGAGTCCTTGCTTCCCGAAAGTAACGAGAACTCATACTGGGTGTCCCAAAAAAGTAACGCATGTCCTAAAAAACAGGTTACATGTTTCTAAGGTCATTGTAATATCCGTGAACAGTTATAATAATGTTTAAAAGGTTTTGTTTTGAAATTATTCAAGGATGATTGATACTGATTTTGTTGCTTGATCCAAGGTGACAATACGAATATGTGATGTAACACAAAGTAAATTAGGAGCACAAGCAATGGCATTAGTATTACCAATCTTTCTTGACATTGGACTGCCTAGCCGTGTTGATGCCGTCAAAGTAATCAGGTATGAAGGAATTTAATTAAATCTTATTTTTATATCAGGATAGAAGAAATTTATTTTAAAATATTTACTGAAGTCGGCTTCAAATCTTTGATTGGTTGATCACATCTGTTTTCTCCTTATAAATTGAATAACATTGACACCTCCGTGGTTTGACATGAATCTAGACAGATTTAGGTTTGCAAAAATTATTTTTCTAGTTTAATCCAAATGCTTTGGTTTATATCTGTTAACTGGAACTCTTTTACATCAATCAAAACATGCGAATCGAAGAAGAGACTAACTGCTTTGTTTCTCACGATATGAAGAAGCTCCAATGAACAGCTATTGGATAAAGATATTTTGTAGATTGACTTTATCATAATAAATAGCTCAGTGTTTTTTTTTTAGGTTTTAGAAATTGTTTTTACTTGGTTTTTTCTTCTTTACAGCTTGGCAACAATGGTTCAAATAAGCAAAACAGCGGTGAGTAGATTAGTAGTCAGTTTATCATCATTGAAAGATTCAGCATTATAACTTTTTCTTTTAGATTTTAAGTTTGTTCTTTCAAGATTGAAAGGAATTTCTAACTGATCTCTACGTGTAGAAAATTTCTTAACGTTATTATGTGTTCAATTTAGCTTAGGGTATATAAGTTTTTCAAAATTTTAAGGAATTTAAAGATAATGCCTAACAAGTGGAAATTCCTGTTACTGCGGTTTTTGTGTTTAATTTTGCTGGTTTTGTTTTATTTAAGGGTAAGCTGCTGAAACCACACATTGCCAAATTAGTAGCAGCATCGTTGGAATCACTCAGTGGCCTTGAACCAGAGGTATTTTCTAACTAATTCTATTTTTAAAATGTTATTTTTGGCGCATTTTTTCGTAATCTTAAATTTTATGAATCTTCTGATAATTGTTCACATAAAATGTGAGTTTTTAAAATAATGGACTTTGTACGAAAACCAGAGGTTATAAGAAGTTAACTTGAAATGATTATAATTATTTAATGATTATTATTGAATAAAGAAATTATTATGATTAAACTATTTTTAAAATATTTTTTAAATCATTTCTGCTGATGTTTATTTTCGATTTTTATTCTTTTTATAGTACCTCAATGAATTGGATTTACAGCTATCAAAAAGTAAAAATGCTCAGGAAAAGGTGGTCACTTCTTTATGATGATCCATTTTTTTAAATTTATTAACCTTGTTTGACCGTTAATAAATTTTTATTGGGAATTATTCACGTAGTTTTTAGAGAATACGAAATTTATGAATAAATGCCAATATTTGTTAGAATTTTGGACCAAAAAGCAAGTAAAAAGATGTGTATATGTTCTATGTACCAGATATTGTATACTCTAGTTCATTGACTAGTTTACCCATTCACAAATAACACATTTTAATTTTTCATAAATTTTTGTTTTTTATCACATTCGTTCAACGTAAAAAGATGCATTATCTGTTATATATTTACAAGATATTTTATCGCCTAGTTAATCAGCAGTTTACCCCCCCCCCCCAGATCACTTTTAACGTTTTAAATAGTTACTGTACCTTTTATGCTTTGCAGCTTGATGCGATCAGAGTTTCAGCTTCAAAATCATCTCCAATGATGGATACTATCAACATGGTAACTTCTTTTTTTGTCAAATTATTTCAGCGAGTTATCTTTCGAATAAGAATATTATGTTTGTAATATTCAATTATAAATATTAACGATAATAATGAGCAATGTTTCGATGTCATCTTAACATCATTTTCAAGTTTCGATGTCATCTGAACATCATTTTCATTTTCATCGTTGTTTGTATGTATAGAAAAATAAACAATGGAGATATTTTTATCACGTTATCTTTCATGGCATAAAAGAGCACCAACCGTGTGACCAATAGTCGCAGGACGATTTTCGAAATTTTTTCAAAAAGTGATCTTGCAGGAAATTTTGTAGAATTTTATCGACAGTTGCGTTGTTTATCATGTTAAATTGCCAATATTTTGCAGGAAATTTGTGGGCACAATTTGTTTGGTCGCAAGCACCAAATGAAAATTTCTAGGCATGCTACCTCTGAAATTGAGAAAAGCAACCTCTTTTGCTGCTTGCTTAGGGAAAATTATGACCGTTGTCTTATAAATGGCGTGGTTTATGAATCGTTTTTTGATTTTTCGTCTTGTTTTCCATAGTGTGTTCAATATATTGATTCTGAAATTTTAGCAGAAGTTGTTCCAAGGGTTTTAGAGCTGATCAAGACAGGCATTGGTCTTGGAACCAAGGTAATTATAATACTAATTGTTGGTTTGTGTCATTAACGATAAAATTGAAATTTATAAACTTGAAGAGAAAAACAGCAAGAAATTTACTTTTTTGTATTGTTCAATTTGATCAGAAAATTGCCGTAATGTATACATAACTGGATTAATTAATTTGTTTATCAGCTATAATTATTCTTGTTGCTTTAATGTATTTATATATAAACATAATGTAAACATGCTTTAATTTATCAACATGATTCATAAACATAATATTTATATGACAATAAATTATCAAATGGGTGCAAACAAATTATCTTTGAAAAATATTTTGCATTTTAGTTTTCATTAGTATTAGATTTTGATATTCACTAAAAATTCCTTTCCTTCTAAAAGTAGTTTTCAGTAAGGGGTATTTAACATCCTTCTTAATGGCAAGATACACTGGGTGACCCAAAAAAGACTATCCCCGCTTGCAAGGCTGTAACTTCAAATCCATGAGGCTTGAAATCCGTTTTCTATACAATTCGAGATTTTTACTCTCACGATTTCAAACCACTGCTCTGCAAACGGGGATAGTTTTTTTTAGGCCACCCGGCATTTTCTCCCACCCGGCAGTTTGTGTTAAATTGTCACATGACGTGGTCATTACGTAACAAAATTATGTGATCTTTGTTGTATAATTAGATTTTGTGTTTTTTTTTGTAAATCAACTACAAATATAAATGTTCAGTACATGAATTTTTAGGTTGGATGCTCAAATTTTGTGATATCATTAACAGTACACTGTCGAAATGATATGATACCATTTTCAGGTATGTCACACCATGTTATTGTTTGATTTGTCATATAATATAATTTTTATTATAAGTATACCGCATGATGATTTAAACATTTACTGCCAGCAACCAAAAGTTAAGATTTTTGGTGTTCAAATTCTAACAATTTTTGAATTCTGTTTGAACAGGTAACTTATTATTTTTTTTGACGTTTTATTGTTGTATGCTATTGCTTGTATATATAAAATATGTTAATATCAAATCTTTTTTGCATAGGAAAATTGCTTGCGTCGTTTGTAAATGGCCTCAGTGCACCTAATAATACAGTGAAGCGTGCATATGCTAACGCTATTGGTCACCTCGTCATGGTAGTATTTTTATTTTACTTCTGCTTTATTTTTATCTTTAAATTTTGAAAAACTATTAATTTTTGTGAATTTATGAATTTTGGAAATTGTGTGGTTTTTGTTTTGGAATACATGCCTGAGTTACTTCGGATGAGGCTTACTTCGGATTACTCTTCACTCTTTATTGAGCAGTGAGACGAGATCGAATGCGAAGCGGAGCACTTCGGATTGATTTTCACTTCACCTTTAGAGCTGAATGACTTCGGATTGGCTTTGTGTCGTGCAGGCCACAACTATTCAAATTTTTCAGTGGAATACAATT
This sequence comes from Phacellophora camtschatica, assembly GCA_036873815.1. Classification (NCBI taxonomy): domain Eukaryota; kingdom Metazoa; phylum Cnidaria; class Scyphozoa; order Semaeostomeae; family Ulmaridae; genus Phacellophora; species Phacellophora camtschatica. The sequence continues at coordinate 13,516 of JAYJMH010011692.1, read as the reverse complement.
TCACTTTGATTTCTCACTTCTCACTGCAACTTGTTAGATATTTTGCCTAATATTGAATTCATCTTAACTAAATTTGCGTTCTTATTTATAGTTTTCAAAAGACTCAAGTGTAGAGAAGGTGATAAGTAAACTGAAAGGCTGGTATTTAGAAAAAGAAGGTATGGTGTAATAGTATTACAGTGTAATATTGTGTAGTGTTGTTTTTTATTTATTAAATTGGCATTGAATTGCAGTGATCGGTATGCCTGCAGAAATTTCGACCGCGGTTGATTTGATAAAGATGAATTATTTTCTCTTTTCAATTAATGTCTTTTCATTTAAGATATTTACCGAGGGTTAGGCCGTATTTGAATTTTATATCCCATGAAGTCGATCATGGGGCCGCAAAGGATCAATCTTTGCAATGAGTCTCAATGTAATTTTTGTGGTTTTTTATTGACAGATTTACTACAATAGGCCTACAGATATTATCCATTCTTGTTTTTTTAGATTCGGCAAGACAATTGGCTGTGGCATGGGCATTCCAAGCAATTTCACGGCATTCGCCAGATATTCTAAAATCTCACGCATCTGCTGCGTTGCCACTTGCTTTTCTTGCAATGCATCAAGAGGTTTTTACAGGTGCTTAATTAATTTTGTTTTTAGACAATTTTACGTGGCCTACTCGTAGCATCAAACTTTTTAGATGCTTGACGCAGGCTAATTTTACGGTCTTTGATTCATAGTGATTCATTCCTAGTGATTCATAGTGATTCATTTGATTCATTAATAGTCTTTGATTCATTTTATTTCGTTTCATTTTCATTCATTTTATATTATTTATCCATGGTAGTCCATTCAGTTTACATTGTTTTTCATTGGAGCCATGCTAAAAATCCTAATTACAATTTAAGTTAAATAAATAATTATCTAGTATAAAGCAAGCCTAATGACAATTTACAACATAGGTTTCAAAATGAATGATAATAATACTGAAATAATAAAAATAAAAGATAAGAGAAAAAACGAAAAGAGTTAGTTATCAGCATCCAATTTTTGATTTGAAGGATGCGAGTGAAACTGATTGCTTTTTCTCATCCTAGGCAATTTCAGATCTGTTGACGTGTTTCTTAATTTTCTCAAACTTGTCTCAGAAAGTTTCTTAAAAAGTACCTTCAAATAATCGGGCGCAAATTCATAATTTGATTTTTGTGTTGGCCTCTATCATGGAATAGAATTTCAGTTTAATTTTTTAAATTCCGACAATGAAGTACATAAGTACACGTAAATATAATATTCATTATTAATAGACTAATTTATAATATTCGTTATTAGATCAAGAATCAGCGGAAAGCTCAAACAACACTGCGAAAGAGATTTGGGAAGAAGTATGGCAAAGCACAATACCAGGTGAAAAGAATTTTTAAGATTAAATTTAAATTAGAATTTCAAATGTACACACTGCTTTAAAATGAAGCTATTTTTAGTGTTGACTTAAAAATAGAATGAATCGATGGTTATCTACTTTTTCAAAAGTTGAAAGTTTTTCATAATATAATATAACAACATTTACACTGCATTTTCTCTGAGAATCTTCCTTATTTCTGCAAATTTATTTAAATTTGGAATTTCGCATACATAAACAGAGGTAATTTTTGTAACAATAGTGAAATTTACCCACCTATTTCAAAGCGATTAATCGTCAAGAACAAAGCAAAACTCTCAATTTGAAAATGTAAACATCTCCTTTGAAACCCTGAATGGCCTCGCTTGTTTACATTTTCCAGTTGAGATGGTTTCTTATTGCTTCCAACTGATGATTCCTTTGAAATTTGTGTGTCAATTTCGCTATTGTTACAAAATGTGCCTCTGTTGCAAACATATTTGAAAGAATATTGTTGTTTTCAGGCACACAGTCTGGAATAAAATTATACATAAATGAGATTTTTGAAGCTGTTGCACCAGTATTATCAAGCCAATCATGGAATTTGAAAGCACAGGCTGCAAAATCAATTGGGACTATTGCTGATTCATTAGGTAAGACACACAGACGTAAAATTAAAAGCATCCTCCTTCGCAGTGATAAAAACATCCTCCTCCGCAGAAGTAAAATTATTTTTTTCAAACAGCAATAAAACAAAAGTTTTCTCATTGCTCCATTGTTTTTCTTGGAATAAGATATTTTTAAAGCTATTTATTTTCGCTTATGCTTGAAGAATTTACAAACTAACAAAAGGATATATTGATTGAGAAGAATTTGGTTGAGAGAAATGAATGACACCTTTTTTATTTATATTTCAGGGGCATCCTTGTCACAGCCTTATTTAGGCAAACTTATGGAAATCCTGCTCGAAACACTTCCAGGAAGGACGTGGGATGGAAAAGTAAGAAATTCGATTTTAAGAAATTTGACTAAAGTTTGTTTGCTAATTTGAAGCGTCTTCGAACAAGTTAAAAGACAATTATGAGATAACGTGTTTCTTTGTTCATGTGGCAACTTAATGCCATCAAAAATCGTCGAATTTTGTTGCTAAAAAATGAAAGATATTGAGACCATTAGAAATTTTTATTCCATGTCATTTTTACTGACAAGGGAATAATTTAGCCTCTTGCAGTAATTTTTTCCATTGATTATTTCAATTTGTAAAGCTGCTGCAGCGGAACTTTATGTTTGATAATTTTGTTTGACATTGAAGTAAGAGCCATCAAGTTAAAGTTTGATACCTTGTTTGCTAAAATCTATAAATATACTAAGGGAAATCTAACGCTAATGGTCTTCTCAAATCCATTATTTAGTATTTTCAGCAGATTTGAGCAGCAGAAATCTTTTATTGTTATAAATCAGTGATTATTGGGTATATTTTGGTAACTCAAAGAAGGTATCAAATTTTAAGTTGAAGTCTCTCACATCAATGTTAAGCAAAAACAGAATTATAAAAACAAAAGCTTCTATACAGCAGCTTTGCAAACATGGAGAAATTTTTTTGGACGCCCGGTATATTCGTATGTCCTGTTTTCTCACCCCTTTCGTGAATTGTTTTAAAGTGCATGAAAAATATATCTTATAGGCAACGAATTTTCATTGTTTTCAGGAACAGCTGCTCAAGTCATTGGCATCTGTGTGTTCCAAGTGCAAGTCAGTTGAAAATTTATCATTAACTACTAACTGTAATATAGCAATACGAAAAGCAGGCAGAAGTAACTTGAAACCAAGTGTTATTTTTTATTTCATTTTTCTGTAAAAATGTAACACAGCTGTATAATCAATTAAATTTATGATATTACTGTTCAAGATATTCTTTCCCTTGAATAAAAATTTTAATTTAGTATTAATTTCTTTCAAGGGAAGGTATTGAAAAATCATACAGCTCATCGACTCCATGTCCGAATATGGGTGATGTAAGATGATTTTACTTATTTGACGAATTTAATGTTTTTGTTTATTGTAATATAGTTTTGCTTGGTTATAGCAGTAAACATAATCTTGATTTGTAACTTGTGAGGGATATCATGATAATGATTTTTTTATGATCACTCCATGATCACCTACGATCACTCCATGATCACTTATGATCACTCCATGATCATTGCAATAAACCGGTCGTGTTTTCATCTTTTTTAGGTCATTGATGTAATGCTCAAAGAATGTCGTAAAGAAAACATTCAGTATAAGATAATTGCATTAAAATCAACAACAGAGATCATTGATCATTATCAAATTGATCGATTGGAAAAAATCATTGAAATAATTCACAAATACATCAAGGTTAGTTATTGTAACATACTTAGTTTTACTATCAATAACTTAAAAAACTATGTGTGTAAGCATTTTTACCAATTGTAAACATTTTGACAGAGAAAAATTTCAGCAAGCACTATGAATACTTTACATGACGAAGCAATGATCACACTCTTAAAAAGACACATTAAAAATAGTCGGGGAAAGTCGTTAAAAGTAATTGGAACTAAACTGTGGAATGCTTTGCCCTATCAAAGACATTAAAAATTTGAAAACATTTAACCTCAAAATAAAAGAACAATTTACATTCACCCTTTCGCCGCAGGAAGGGCCTAACATTGACAAACAACATATAACGTCATGTTTTTAGGAGGTAAATACGGGCAGAACTTTATACTAATTTCAGATATTTCAACGTAAGTTCTTTTGAATTAAGTTGGTTTGCATCTATGCGGGACAGGGTTAAACTTCTAATCATAGGGTCGCTAACAAAATCATATGCTTACTGATACATAATTTGATTCTTATTGTTATTTCTTACTCTTCTCAATATGATTGTTTTGTATCTTAATCTTACATAGAATATCTTACATGCTAGTTTCACGATCTTTTCGTTCCAGCGTTTTTGCACATGTAAACTAATCATTGTATTCCCTGTTCCGAAGAGCTTCTTTGCAAGCCTTTTTTTAAATAAATAAATTTTCTTTCAGGTTAAAGATTCGAAAAATAATGATAATGATGACGAATTAGAAGATAAATCCAAAAAAGACCATCTTGTTTCATCTTGCATCCATGCTTTAGGAAAATCTTGGCCTGTAAATTTACAAACTCAAGGTTATTGTCTTGTTTATTGAAAAATATTTACCTTTGATAAAACAAAACCTGTGTACGAAACGTGTTTATGAAACTTTTTAATGAAAAGAGAGATCAATAAAAATATCTTTTTACTCAAAAAAGAAAACACCTAGGCTAGTTGTCCCACCTTTGACATGCGACATTTATTTTGCAGAGCACAACTGGGAATATGTACTTGAAGTCTTTTCACGTTTACTTAATTTAAGCATATGGAGAGTGCAGCTTTCGATTTTACAATCCTCTGAGACATTGTTTAAAAGGTGACCAGAAACTTATTTTGTTAATTTTTTCATTGTTTTGTATAAATTTAGTTATGGATTACGAATACAGTAGAGTCACACCTTTAAGAAACAACTTTCTAAGAACCATTTAAGCAGATTTTAGACGCATAGCAGTAAAATTTATTTTTGATGGTTTATTGCAATATTTTTAATTACATTAGAGCCATTGCAAAATATGCATTGAAAGAAAGAATGACTACAGATTTAGACACATATCTAAGGAAAGCTCTTGTTTTCATTTTTTTATTTCAATTACTTTCTACTTTTTTAGGTTAAAATTGCAAGATGCATTGGAGAATTGGAAGGCAGAAGTAGGGCAATCTATTGCTGAATATCTCACAAAATTGTTAAATGAAATTGTTTCCTGTATAGGTGAATATATTAAATTGCGTTTTCTAAATTTTTATTTAACTTTAATTATGCCGGGTGACCCAATAAAACTGTCACCGTTTGCAGGGCTTGGCTTGAAATCCACGAAACTACAAATCTCAAATTGTATACAAAGCGATTAACTCAAAAAGTGTCATTAAAGCAATGAGGTTTAAAGTCAAAACACGGACTTAAAATAAAATCCTTTTTTCAAATTAACTTTAAAGCTTACGAATTAAGGCAATTTTAATTTCAAGTTTAGGAGAGGTAAACCTGGCTGTAGATGAATGGATGAGATTTCAAACTCTAAGCTTGCCCTTCAAACGTCGTTTTATGCACAATTTGAGATTTGTAGTCTCGCGGACACAAACGGGGATAGCTGTCACACGGTATAGAAAAAGCTATATGGCAAAGCTGCAGTCCGGGTCTGTAAGACACTCACGACAATGTAGGTATGATTTATGTCACGTGAGAACATCCCAAGACGACGTGAAAAATAACAACTTGTTTGAAACATTGATATTTCGCTGTAAATTCAAATAAAACAGCAAATAGGTAAGAAATACAATAACTAAGTGCATTTCTATCTATTTTAGTTCTAGCAATTGCATTGCTGGGTATTTACAGTTTCATTTGAAGTTATGGTCAATTATTATTTTTAAAGAATATTACAGCCACACAACAAACTTTTTATAGACTGATATTTCTTCTCAGTAAAGAAATTTAACTGTATTTTTGTCGCAAAGTATTTCAGTTAATTGTACCCTTTGAAAATCAGAGAGTTTACGATATAAGACGAGAACGGCAACGGCAACTGTACAAATCTTTTGTTTAAAAAAATATATTTAACTTTCTATTTACGTAAACGTTTATGTTGCTTTTCAAAAAAATATGAATCACCAAGGGAGATCAAGAGGTTGTCCCTTAGAATTTTCAGCCATGAAATGAGCTGATTTTAGTACGCTGTATTCCAAACAAAAAAAAAAACAAATCCACTACGCCATATGTTGTGATGTTTGCATATTGTGAAACGTAATTTGTTGCATATTGTGGAGAGAAAACAGAACTTTAAGATAACCTATTTCCGTTATATTTTCAGGCAAGCTCTATAACGTTTACCATAAAATATTACAATTGTCAATATCTCAAAAGCTCTATAACGTTTACCATAAAATATTACAATTGCCGTCATAGTTTCACGTTCCCGTCGTCCATCGTAAATTACCTATTAAATATCACCCTGCAAACAGATTCAGATCTAAACTCATTGTTAATATCATTGAAATGTTTATTCAAAGTTCATTTTGTACCAAATTTATTTCACCAGATGACACAACACATGCATCCGTTCGAATACAAGGACTAAAAGCCATTTTTGCATTTTTGAATGGATCACAGGGTGAGGGAAATTTTAAAATTTATTTTAACTTTACAAATCTATCAATCAAAAAATTGAATTTTCTGCCATATGCCAATTTATTTTAAAAAGTTTATAACGTAATGGAGCCTGGTGTTTGATTTTCCAATTGGAAGCATAATTCAAAAGTTTGAACGTATATAGTTGTTCATTCTGCATTCACTACTCCTTTTTCATGTTCCACCATGCAGTGCACACATGTCTTTATTATATTATATTGCATTTTTCAAGGAGGTAAATATAGACATAAATTTCAGATATTTCCATGGAAGTTTATCTCTTGAATTAACTACACAATGAAATTTAGATGGGATTTTCCTGTTACTTGAAAATAATTAATATTTTGGCGTGAAATGATTTGTTATCTTTTTTCTAAAATCGTTTTAGGAGCTTCAAAACAAGACTTCTTCATGAATGGCATTGCAGAGAAACTTGATGTTGTTGTGAAAAAACACAAAGACAGCACAAATTATGAAATTTCACAAACAGTTTCAAAAATATTACCTTTCTTGGAAAGTTAATATTATTTCATTTTAGTTATAAAATTATTATTATTATTATTATGATATCAAATATGATATTAGAGATTCAATAATAATATTTAATTGTAGAAATTTGGGAATTTCGATGTGTATTTAAATGAAACATACAGATATAATCACAATTAAGCTGTAAATCCAATTATAACATCATGAAAACACTTTAAAATTATATGAGTTTTGCATGAAGCTTTCCAAAACAAAAATAACCTGTTGCAGAATCTACTCAGGAAAATATTTGGGTTCATGCGTAGGTCTGCATAAATTGATAACGTACTCTTAAAAACACAATGTACTAATTAATGTACTAATGTTTGAAGTTGTGTTAAACGTAACCTAGTTTACAATAAATACTTTATGTATCTTTTTTTAAAAGACTTAAATGAGGATGGTTCATACTAATTTATCATAAAAATAATATTTACAAAACAAGGCCAACCATGTCACATCTATCTAACTCAATATCGAATTTACTGCTCCATTGCATTTTCTCAGGAATAAAGAATATCAATGACTTTAAAGTGTTACCCTTCTGGTCTCTTCCACCTATGACATAAATCTTTCCTTGATGATTCACAGCTGCAACATGTGAACGTGGATCAGGCAAAAGGGTAACTGTCTCCCAAACATTAGATTTTGGGTCATACCTGTCAACGAGTCTTAATGTGTATTTCGGATTTGATTGACCCCCAATTGAAAAAAGGTAATTGTTTACTGTTACTAAACAATGATTTGAACGAGCAGTTGCCATTCTTGCTTTATCTTTGGTTACCAGGTGAAAGGAGTTGTTTTGATCAATATTTCTTGTTGTGTCTATGTATGATTGTTTGCATTTGTAAGGAAATGGATCCAGCATCTCAGTTGTCGCCAAGTAATCATCAAATCTGTCTATTCCGCCTGTGGAAGATAAGAGTTATTGTCTGCATGAAAAAAACACAGTGGCATAATGTAGCATTAAATAAATGTATTACTATAGCATTCAAATGTTCTTGATACTTTTCCCCTGTTCATTATACATATTAAAATTTAAGAATCTATCAACTGACTTTTTATTCAAATTTTTGACTCATTTCCCCAGGGGGGGCAATAACATTTATCTTTGTTAGGGGCATGTCAGAGAAAATCTTGATCTGACCCAAAAATATAATAGAACAAAAATGCAAATCCAAACATAGGACATGTCCCCTACCCAAGTCAGGTAGGTGGCTACCCCCTGGGCTTGTTTCTCCCCCAAAAGTAATCAGTAAAAGCTCTTGTCTCACAAATTGTTTTAGCTAATTACAATGGTATTAGTGTATACATTAATGGGTTAATATTGGATTCGTTCTGAGAGAGATTACATTACTCATGAAAACCAGGCTAAACCATAAAAGAAGTCCGTCATTATTTTAACATTACCTGATATAAAAATATTTCCTTCACAAACAGCACAACCAAAATATGCCTTCTCTGTTAACAGTTCTCCAATTTTTTCCATTTTGTTAGTTTTCACATCATATCGATCAATATCTTTGATCATTTTAGACCCAATACAGCCTCCAATTAAGAATACAGATTCCTCAACAACTGCAACACCAAACCCACACCTTGGTTTGTCCATAAATCCTGCAACAACCCATTTTTTCAAATTTGGGTCATATTTCTCAATCAAATTAGACAACAATGATTCACATTCGCCACCAAAAACATAAATATTCCCAGCAATGACGGCTGCCCCATGTGATCTTTTAGCTTCATGCATTTGTGGCAATGAGGATTTACTTTTGCCTGTCGCAAAATTAAACTTTTCAGTGGTACTAAGGCAATCTCCAGAAAGCCAAGAAAACCCATTAGGGGAGCGATAACCTCCTATTATGTAAATAGATTTCATTGCTCCTTGCCTGACTGCATTGTTGTACTTGACTGTTACTTGAAGCTTTCTAAATTGTTTACACATATTTTGAATTTTTGACAGGTAATCCATGCAACCTTTATCTTTTGCATTCAAAACACAGTTTTCAATGGCTGCATGGATATTTGCCTCTGGTAACAATGGAAGCCTGACTTTTCCTAAAATTGTCGATGCAAATTTCATGTGATCATCTGGATTATGAATCAGCCATTGTAAAGCAGAGTTAAGCACTTGTTCTTCTGATTCAACTTTAATATCTTCATCGCTTAAAAATTCGGCCATCTTTTCACATTCCAACGCAACAAATTCTTCATTACTACTCTGAAAAACCTCAACAAAATTCTCTATGATAAACAACCGTGTAAGATTTTGTAATTCAGGGCAATCGTATGTCACTGAAAATTTAAAAAGACCAATGCAGTTGTTGTGGTCTATTCTATTTTGAAGGTGATTGCTGCATGCTTCTTTCAGTGATGTAATCTGAAACATGTTGGCTGCCACAAGAAGATCTTGAATGCCATCCAAATCAACAATAACATTTCCAGTGTAAATGTAAGTCAAAAGAATGTCAAAAATATCTTCAGAAACTCCAAAAATTTCCACCTCATTCTTACGAGACTCTTGTAAACCAGAAGAAAACATGAGACGAAAATAAGAGCATGCAGATGACAACACACATCTGTGAGCAGGGAATGACCTCGACCCAACAAGAATTCTTACATCACAAAATTCTTCGTTTTTTCGCAGCACATTGAGCTCAATCGCCAAATTATTTGGATGATCTCCTTCTCTGAATGATAAATTCTCGTTCTTTTCAAACATAACGCTGTTATATCAACTCGCAAAAAGATATTTTTCATAAACAGTGCACAGTGACAGCGTTCTTACATTTTCTTGTGTCAGTTTTCTCTTCTCTTGGAGTATTTATTTCGAGATCAGTGGAGTATTGTTTAGTGTTGTTGTCGTTGCATGCACAGGGAAATCAAATTCAAATTAAGAAGTCTGGGCACTAGTAAATTAAAACTGTGAGGCACATTCGAAATTTTATTCTTTTTTGCAGCAGCTGACAAAGTTGTTTTGGAAGCAAGAAATTGCATGCGCGTTTTGAATGCAGTTCATTTGGAAAAGGCATGCACGTTTTGGTCGAATGTCTAAGATTTAATTAAGACTTGGTAAGTAAATGTGAGGGGTTGGGTAAGAAAACAAAAAGTATGGGTTATGCCGAGACATGGCAGTGCAGTGGCGGGAAAAACCATAGAAATGGGAAAAACAATCCTAAACAACAGAACTAAACAGATGTAAACAATGAAAATCTTTTGTTCTTTGCCGAGTGTAGGAAGGATTTTAGGCCGTCGGCCGTCAGTATGAGCCAGTCTGTACTTGCTTGCTTGTCAGCTTACTTGTGAGCTTCTTTTGAGCTTCTTCTTGCATCAGTTCGTGTCACTTGATGAATCTATTGGGAAGTGTTGTTTTATTTTGAAATCAAATTGTATCTTTTGTTTCCCAATATCACTGCAGCAACAAAAAGTGTCTGTCTGTTTGTATACAACATAAAATTTCCCCAGATAATAATCACATGATGCAAATATAGTGAAAACAAACACCCAACTTGGATCCATGAATAACTCATTGTCCATGTAAAATGAACTGAACAAAAGAGACTTTAACTAAATCTATTGTTAACTTGCTCAATGTATCTTCTAAACTTTTGAGTCTGGCACCTTGACCTATGTTACAATTGTTGTGTAGTTATTATACTCATAGAATAGAAGTACCAGGAGATTTATTGACTTCATAGAAGTACCAGGAGATTTATTGACTTCATAGAAGTACCAGGAGATTTATTGACTTCATTTATGTTTACTTATGGGCAAATTCTAACAATAATAGAACTCTAAAAGCCTTGTTTCAACAATCCTCACAAATTTGTGATTTAAACTCCACAATTTGTGCTCTATTATTACCAGTTTGGCACCTATCATAGTTAGCGAATGTGAATTCCTCATTTTTTCCACCAAATACCATGTATTATTAAATTGATCAAAAATAAATGAATTATCTCTCAAAAAAACCATGGTGGGTGATAGGTGAAAAAATAACTAAAGATTGCTTTCTTTCACTAAATATCTCTGGTCAGAATGCACTGGTTGAATGCCTGGTTGAAAGGGTAAGCCTGTCTCAACTATGATTGGTAGTTCCTTCTTCCCCTAGAGTTTTTTTTATAACCATGCAGTATGCCCTCTAGATTGTTTTAAAATGCTGTTTCCACTTCAGTTTGGCTCCTCCACTTCAGTTTGGCTCTTTCACTATATTTTCTACAAGGATTTCTCACAAACATCTTCAAAATGACATGAGATTTCATAATTTATCAACCATAATACCTGCTGAAAAGTTAATTTTGCAATACCAAAGTTTTATACCTTTTAAAATATATCAAACTTCATTCAACTTCTATTTCAGATTTGGATGCTTTAAATGTGTACAAGATACCTTGCATATACAATACAATATACAACACTGGTAATTATTTGTAAGTTTGAAAGAGGCAACCATGGATCCAGATTTTGAAAGGAGATTAATTGATCAGATGAATGGAAGGAGTCCTGTGCAATCTCCCAATGTAAGTCAAAATTTTGTTTGTTTGTTTGTTTATATATATTTATTTCAAATTTTGTGTCAAGTGTATGTATTCTTCCATTTATTTATATCTATGGCAGTTCTTTTTAAGTTATAAAAAGATCTAAGTTTTGTCCAAACTTTTAGATCATCCATCTAAGTTCTGCACTGTCTTCCTTTGTCTCTCTTGCCACAAATGTATCCTTCTATGATTTTGGTGTGTATTTGTTCCATTAGAGCCTGTTAACATTTCATTTTTTTTTTATTATTTCAATGGTAAGACATGATTCATCTCGTCTCATTCTATTGAGAACCTCCTTGTTTGAAAGCATGTCTGTCCTTTTGATTTTCAATAATCTTCTGTACCACCACATTTCAAAGAAGTCCAAATGTTTAATAATAATTGAATTAAATGTCCAGGCTTTGCACCCATAACTGACCACAAAGAAGTAACTGCACAGAATCATTTTTTTCACTTTCATACTCATGTTGTGTTTCATTAATTCTTAATATTTCAAAAAGAAATCTTTAGCTGCTCCAATACTTCTCTTAATTTCCATCAGACAATCTTAATTTTATGTCAACCCAACTGCCAAAGAATTTGTATTCTTTTACTTGTTATAATTTAGTTTCTTAATGAATTTTCTATAGTCACCAACCAGATTGTGCAGTCCTAGCCCAAGACGGAGACGGCTGAACATGGATGCTTTTTGTGACAGGTTTGTGTTTATACATTTCATTTCATCAACCCCATGAATTTTTACAAGTCAAAGGATAGACTGAGTAAGTTTGTTGATGTCAAGCCCATGCACAACATATATTCATATATTCTTAAAAAATTTAATTTTTGTTTATGTTTGGTTTGCTTTATTATGTATTAAAGTTGCACAGTGGCCAGTGCAAAACAAGACAAACCAAACCTTGATTATTTTTCACTCGGGGCTTGTTGGAAGTGTTCCATTGTCATAAAACAGTTAATGGAATCAACTTGTTACATTGCTTTACTTCATAGTGGGTTTAGAATAGTGTTGCTTGAGGTAAATGTTTGTTGGCTATTTGAGTTGACTCATCATACAATTTACTTTTAAGTTTGCCATCTTAATTTCGTTCACAACATTTATATTTACTTAATCTGGAGTACCGAATAGTTCCTTTCTGCTTATTAAATTTTAAGGTTTCTTTTAACGCCTCTGCTCTTACTCCAACCTCTTTCCACATTTGGTTTTTTCAAACCACACACAACTATGTTTTTATGTCTCTCTTGTGTGTCTCGAAGGAATTTCACAATAACACTCAAACTCGTCTCTATTCTGTTCTATAGTTCTTGCCAACCTCTCCTGCTTATGACCCCTGTTTATTCGGCACATACAAGTATCCATTTGTTTTTATTTCAGAGCAATACCAAGCAGGTCAGCAATAAGGAATATTTCAGGACTTCTTATGCAGCATGTAAATATAAATAAATTATCTTCTATTAATTTTTTTATTAATGGTTTATCATGATTAGCATTTAAAAATAATGACAGAATTATTTGTTTTTCAAGTAGATACACGTCATTTGTTATTTCTGGATAGTTTATTGGGAAGATTAGTTTACTGGTTTAGCTTGTTGGTATTTTTTGGAATTTGCATCATCTTGGTTTAGCTTTAGTATATAATTTTAAACATTGTAAATTGTGTTAAACATGATTTTATCCATTTGAGCCTTTTCTTATGCTTTGTGTATTTACTGTGTAAACTTCTTATATATATACAGGCCTGTACGTTTGAGGCGTGCGATCGCACGCGCACGCCTTGGCGCACGCCTAAAGTTTTCAAGGCGTGCTTTTG
>JAYJMH010011681.1:0-23034 GCA_036873815.1 Phacellophora camtschatica | reverse complement strand
AACAACAAACAATCTAATTTCGACAACTTTGTAATTGCTCCCTGATCCCTGGATAAACTTGATGTTCCTTGGTTCCCTCCTAATGTTCCAGCAGTTCCCGTGTTCCCTGCTAAAAAAGCCCATGTTCCCCTGTTCCCTGGTACCCCTGTACGACCCTCACGGATATAGAATATAAAATATAAAACTATGTTCGGATAACGGATATGAACAAAAAGATACCACCGGTTGACGGTTAACGGATTGCAATATAAAGTTTTAAAACCTTTACAACTCAAAATCCGAGCTTTTTTGAAAGAAATTTTCAACCTCTCCAAAACTGCATACAATTTATGACACTATACAAACCAAAAAAACCAAACACAGTAATGTACGGCCTAGATACAATTTCATTTAGATGTAACCAAATTTGGAATACCAAATTTTGAAGTTTAAAAATAAAATTAAAGCATTAAACACATCTGCTTGAAGCTGCACCCGTTATTGCACCTGCAGACTATGCACCCGATACGTACAAAATTTAGGTTATATCTATATAGATAATGTCATTGGTACCTAGTTATTGTAATTTTGAGTAGCATTATACTGTTAATTAACGAATAACCGCAAATATGGGTGTAAAATTTGAAGGGAAAAGACATCTCATAAAAAGGTATTCACTCTTTTACCGTGTGACGACAAATAATGTAACGTTAAAAGGATTTTAAACCCAATTGTTTGACAGCGAAAGAGAATCTCTTTTGAATCTTTTTACAAAAAATGAATGAATGGTAAAAGGTGACATTTAATGCAGCTGTCTCCTGAAACCATATGTGTTATGAAACTCAACATAGGTATGGTCGTATAGAAAAAAGAATTCTGGAAAGTTTGTAATCAATGTGTCGTCTTTTTTACTGAATCTTACAGAGTATCAGAGAGGGATTATTCGAATTCTGTATTGAAAAAATTGAAAGGGGGCTTATTCGAGAGGGGGGCTTATTTAAAATATCACCTTCAAGAGGGGGGGGCTTATTCGAGAAGGGGGGCCTAACCGAATTATTACGGTATATCTATATGTGTGGGAAAAACGATTTTTACACAACATGTTAATAATGCTAAAATAGTTTTACATGTATCCAACAAGAGCGGGGGGTGGTAGGAATCCTATGTTAATTTGGCGTATAGGTCATAAAATTGCTCAAAATCCTAAACCCTAACTGACCCTGGTATGGGACTGGTATATGCACTCCTAAAAGATACTACTTCATACCCTGCCAGTCACAATTGGTGACAGCTACAAAAAATAAGACTTTGCTGCTGTCTTTTAGGGACCAATTACTCAGGAAAGTGGAGTGTTCGTCCCGGGTTGAGTTGAAATGGTCATATCTGCAGGACACACTTTAGACGCCAGTTGAATATCTTAGTCATACAACGGAAAGCATATAAAATGATAATCATCTCAACCAATCTTAACATCCAAACATTTTGAAAATTAAACCCAACTAGGGTCAAGTCTTAAATTTCTCATTTATATATTTATTAATATATTTTTGGTTCTGGTAATGTGCCGACGGTGTGGATGGGTTTGAAGGCAGTAAATTCTTTAAACATGGGTGTGACTTTGTTGTCCTAATGTTGGGTGATTTGGAATGAAACACAACATTAATTCGAAAACACGAAAAATCGAACATTAAAAATAATAGGTTAACGCATTTTTAATTGCACAATAATGGGTTACACAAGAGCCTAGAATAATTTTAAACACATGCTCACTCTTGATTGTGTGGTAGCAATATCCTGGTGAAGCGGGCGGGACTTGCATGTTTAGAATGCCTACTTAACCACATTTTTAGTAATTTTACGTACGAGCAGCGCTTCAGCATAAGAGTTATTTTCTATTTCTCGAAATGAGTCTCTTACAAGTTTTAATTCTAAATTTGACAATGGTCATGGTTGCTTTGGGTGTAACACCAAATGAAACAGTTACTGGTATGTCTTATGTCACTTTTGATATGTTATGAAATTCGAACGTAAAATCATTTCATGATGCCACACAATGTCTTTTGTTTTGTTATATTTATGACACTTTGGTATGTAATGAAATTCGAACGTAAAATCATTCCATGATACCACACAATGGCTTTTGTTTTGTTATATTTATGCCACTTTTGGAATGCAATGAAAGTCGAACGTAAAATGATTTCATGATGCCGCACACTGTCTTTTGTTTTGTTATATTTATGCCATTTTTGGTATGTATGAAATTCGAACGTTAAATCATTTCATGATGCCACACAATGTCTTTTGTTTTGTTATATTTATGCCACTTTTGGTGTGTAATGAAATTCGAACGTAAAATCATTGCATGATGCCACACAATGTCTTTTCTTTTGTTATATTTATGCCACTTTTGGTATGTAGTGAAATTCAAACGTAAAATCATTTCATGATGCCACACAATGTCTTTTGTTTTGTTATAGTTATGCCATTTTTGGTATGTAATGAAATTCGAACGTAAAATCATTTTATGATGCCACACAATGTCTTTTGTTTTGTTATATTTATGCCACTTTTGGTACGTAATGAAATTCAAACGTAAATGCATAATGCCAAGCGTAAACGATTAAACGACCTTAAAAACAAGGAAAAAACAGGTATATCAGGAAAATAGGCCATAAAGTATTAACATATTCTCTCACTTACAAAAGTAGGGATTGTGTCATTTTGATCAATCTAAATATTGGTTTTTTCACCAAATTGTATCAAATATAACTTTGATTTATAATTTGATAGTTAAAAATTAATAGCTAATTTCTTAATACTCATTATAGTGTTTTTGTCGCCAATTAAGTTGTTACGACTGTGTAACGATTCTGGAAATGAAATTGTAATTCAGGTGGTTTCTTTATTTTCTACTTTTTTATCTCTTGGGAAATTGGGATAGACAGAAGTTAAACGATTGAAATTTGTAGAGATTAGGATACTTACTGAAATATACTGGAATAAATTTAATAAATAACGTAAGATAAATTTTGTTACTTTGATACACCCTACTAAATAGGGATTAAATATTAATTAGCTTCCTGTTTAATGACTTTATGTAGCACCCAATAATTTCAACTGCAATGGTCATTTAAAGCAATTTATTAATTAAATTTTTGTTCTCTATCTAAACCCCTAAAGGGCTAAGGGGGGCTCAGCCACCTTATTAATGCCAAATAATGATTGATTTTTACTTTGTTTTGATTTTGGGTTATTCTTATATTAAAGTCCCCCCCCCTCCTTGTTATTTTAGTAGCACTAAATTCCTGCCGTTTTGTCTGAAGATGCACATTTATTTTTTATGTGAAGCCAAATTGGGATTGTTATGAAAAACAATATAAACACAGTCTATCGAAAGAGGTTTCTAATAGAAAGCATGTGTATATTTCAGAACTTTTTCAGTCTGACACTTTCTGTAGTCAGTTAAAAAATTTATCATCTTAACCTTTCTATGTCTATCTAATTTGTTTAAAAGAGTATTTTTTTAACTGTGTGTTTGTCTTACTGTTTAATAGCTTCATTTCTCTTTCTAACAAATTTTGCACTTGCCTGTGAAATGTCGACCCTTTTTTGGATTTATGATTTAAAGAAAGCCGTTCAGAGGCTAATTTTACAGACTTCATTTTCTTTTTCAACTTGTTTTGATATTTTCTTTTTCAACGTGCTTTGATATTTTCTTTTTCAACGTGCTTTGATATTTTCAGGTGACGTTGCGGTCAATGCACAACCAAGAAAATTACGGAACGAGATGGAATGTTCCAATAAACTTGATTCAAGATCATGCTCTTATTTTGTGTCCAAATATTATTGCTATTTTCGAAGAGACTCAATGATGCAATACTGTGAAAAAGCATGCAAGTTTTGTGGTAAGTCATGGCAATGATAATGGATTTCTTACTAAATACTGCCACTTCTAACAGGTAATAAATACCAATGCCACGCAAGTTTAGAATTTTCACTGGAGAAAAAGTATGACTCTATTTCTAGGGGATAAACCCATGAAAATGGGGGCTTGTGAAAAAGAGTCAAAAATCCACTGGAGTGATGAGAAGTATTTCCTAAAATTTAACTATTTTTTACTGTCACTAATTACAGCCAAATGGCGATTAATTCAGACGCTTGCCATTGTTTTGTGCGATTCCTATGGTGCGATGTTGAATATATTAAACGTAACTGACTTGAACTTACCGTACATACCTGACTTAAAATTACTGTACAGATCTGGGTTAAACTTATCGTACAGGTCTGACTTAAACTTTTATCACACTCGCGGCGACTTTGGAAACTAGGGTAACTCCTCAATTAAATTTCCTGCAACCAATGATATCATGAGAAATATTTTTCGGAAGTGCATCATAAACTCATGTTATCTTTTTGTAAAATGGGGAAATAGAAATGATTTCATCATCATCAAAACATTTTTGGGTTGATGCAAATGTCTACGCATTTCTAACAATGGTCGAGAGATTTTAGGAAATCAAGAGATTTTAAAGCAAACTGATTTGTAAACATTTTATGAACTTATTTTAACTGCATCAATAGTCCATGTGATTTAACTGCATCAATTTAACTGCATCCACATGATTTAAGTGTATCCTATTTTAATTGCAGCAATAATTCGGTTACACTTGCCCTCTCACGATAATCTCCGGTCACGAAACGTGCTCCATTTCTTTGTTCCATTTCGATTCTTTCTTCAAATCTTTACTGTGCGGGAACCAGACTTCACAGGCACATTCTGAATGAGGACGCACAAGCGCTAAGTAAAGGTTTTTTCTCACTTGCCGCGAGCGATCATAAAAGTTTATCCTTAAGAAGCCAAGGAATCTATTTGCTTTCCAAACTATTCAACTGTTTTATTCTAGCGCTTATCGTTGTAAATATAAACGCCTAGGCATTTGTAAGACTGTATTTCTTCAATTGGTTCTCTGAAATGTAATATACATTTTGAAAAAAGTTTCTTTTTAGCGTCAGGGACATTGAATAGTATTTGGTAATATTGAAGTCCTTGTTCCAATCACTCCAAGTACAGAGCTTATTTAAGTCATTTTCAGAACAACTACATCTTCCTGAGAGTTTATCTTGCGGTAAAGTGCAAAATAATCGGAAAATAAATTTATATTTGAATTAACATTAGTGACTTTATCATTTATGAACAACAGGAAAAGTATTGGACCAAGGACAGACTCTTGAGGAACACCTGAAAGAACATTACACGGAGGCGATTCTTCACCATCCGTTACTACTTTTTGGGACCTCCCGAAGAGGAAGATTTTTATCCACAGAACATTTTAACCACGGATTCTGTATCTATGTAATTTAATCAATAATTTTTCTTGAGAAACTTTGTCAGAAGCCTTAGAAAGATTGAGAACGATGTAGTTTGTTTTACCCCTGGAATTTATAGACTCTACAAGGCTATTAGAGGCCACTGGAAAGTATTAATAACTGATATGTACATGGATATTTATTGCTGCCTGTCTCTGATAATCCTGGCTGTGATATTCATTGCTGCTGCTATGCTGCCTGTCTGTAATAATCTCGAAAATTCCGAAATGGGAATACATGGCAGATTTGATTATCTGTTCCAAAAGCTTGCAAGGTATAAGAGTTAAAGAGACTGGCCTATAGTTTATAGGGCCAGACGTGACCTCTTTTTGAATAATGGAGTGATACTTGCATTTTTTAAATCCTCAGGCACCAGTAATGTTATCAATGAAGCTGAAAAAATAAGTTTCCAACACAAACATGCCTCTTCTGGGATTAGTTTCAATAATTTAGGACTGATATTATCAAGACCTGGTAATCTCTGAAAGGGGTATCATCGCGACTAAATTCTTCATAGAATGTCATATTCATAGTGTTACGAATGCCTTTCCTTTTTGTAAATGTTTGACCGTATTTTGTAAAACATTTATCGAAGTGTTTGAAAATCTTTTTGCTTTGATATACTTTTTGCTTTGATTTTTCCTCAAAGTCATTTAAAATAAAATTGTTAAAATAATCATCGTGAACTTTCTTTGGGACATGTTTGACTTCGTTTGAGCTTTTAAATTTACAGAATCATTTTTGTACCTTCGGCTACAGCTACGAAAGGAATCTGTATATGAAACCGATGAAACCCAAAGGAATTCAATAGCAACAAAACCTTTCCTCTTTCTTTCAAATCATCGAAATTGTGTTCTTTTTATCTCTCTTTGATGTGATTGAAATTCGTGAAAAATTATAAAATTAACATTGTTTAATTTAAGGAAAATCAAGGTCACCACATTTTAAGTAAGACGATAAATGGTGTTTATCATAAATAAGTTTGAAATGCTCAGCATATCATCAGCATGATTCAGTGAAGAGAAAAATGAAAAACTTTGAAGGGATTATCCAATGCCCTGATTTGGAGAAAATGAAATACTTTTATAAAAATATACAAATAAATAACGTATATAATGACACCATTGAATGTAAATAGATTGCATGACGTTTTAAGTATGTATTTGTCAAGTCAAATGGGATACCTTTATTTTTATTTGTTCTGCCAATATACCATTCGACATATCTCGAAAATACAAAATATTATACTCGTATCTTCGTAAAATTATGTTTATGGCCAATTAACGAAATAAACAAAACATTTATAGTGAATTACGTTTAATTGAGCTCTTGGATTCAATTGGCCGAGAGTGTTTTAACAACCAATGTATGGCAATCAGTGCCTGAAAAACGAATGCTATCTTATTTATCACTTGTCATTACCATTATAAACTTTTAACTGTTTTTTTTATGACTAAGTTGTTGATTTTTAGTCGATCCACCATGTCATTTATCAAAATATGGATGTTGCCTTGATAGTAGCACTGTCGCCCAAGGTCCCAACATGCAAGGATGCCAAGGTTAGTTGTAATATTTCTTTAATTCACCCAATGAAACTTCAAAATTTTTTGGGTTCAATGAAATGTGTGTACGTTTATGATGTGTGTGTGTGTACGGCCCAGGCTAGATAAGCCTCTCGTTGCTTGGGTCGCACAGGGTCGTGCTTAGGTCGTACAAACTGTAAAGGTTTTGTATTTCTTCAATAAAAGTTCATTCATTTATTTTCATTCATTCATTAATTCGTTCATTCATATCTATCATGTGGCAATATTACGATTTCACTAAATGTTTTCATCTCATTACGTTTTAGATTGCAAGGATGTTCTTAATACGAACATGTGCAAAGTGTTAAGAAGACGTGATCAATGTTTTAATGAGAAAATTAGACTAAAATGTGCAGTGACATGTGGTTATTGCAGTGAGTATATATTTATATTTCGTTTTAAAAACGAACACATTCATTGCAGGGCATTCGTGGTCACGTGGCATTTTCATTGTTTGTACAGCCAAATCACATCATCGTTGCTTTGTCTCATTCTTAGAACTTAAGACTATGCATACTATTCATTTTTATGATTACAAGTATGATAATATATAACATTAAAAATTTTAATATCCAATTATCCCACATTTTGTATTCCAATATTTTCTTCATACATAACATTATCTATCAACATTCATAACATTTTTATTAACACCAACTATGCCATTTTTATTAATGCCAACTCTTTTTAATGCGGCAGAGCCGCAATATATTCTGATACGATGTCTATTTCTCAAATTGATTAGATATATGGATACATAGCAACTTTCTGACGTTAGAAATGTGGAATGTTAGATTAAAAAATACTAAATATTAATAGTATTTATGCTAAAATATAATTAGTCTTAAAATACAGAATACTGGAATTTGGAATGCGGAACTTTAGACTAAGAACTATTAGACATTAGAATGTTGGAATACGAAGTATTAGATTGAAAAATAGTGCATGATTGAATAATAAAACATGAAACGTTACAGTGTAACGGTGAACCACGGCAGTCAAATGGTATTTAGCACTTCCGAATTTTATTTATATATTGCAACTAAATGCTTTTTGTTGTTGTATTCAGTATTGCTAGGAAGTATTGAATTTTTTTTCAATATAAATACATTTATATTATCGAGGTAATCAAAATAATTCATATTTTAATAATTTTAAAATTGTTTTTAAAATGTGAACAAACTCCTGTAGGACTTTGTAAAGACGAAGAACCTATTGGTTGCAAATCATTTGTTGAATATGATGGATGTTTGATAAAAAGAGGACTTATGGCAAATGTTTGCCGAAAATCGTGCAATTTATGTGGTAAGTTGTCACATTTTTCTATTGACAAAAGCAAGGGCAATTTACCAAATATAGAACAAGCAGAATAATTAATTTAAGAATTTTATTTGAGGATTTTAATTTTACGATATTTACGTACAATATTCATGTCATAGATTTGTAGTAAGTTGATTTCTCAGGTTTTTTTAATGGACGTTTACTTGAAAATGACGAGATTCATTACATCACATAATATTAAACAGAGAAACTTAAGATCAGGTTCATTACATTATATAATATGTAATAAATTATTTCATATTCATATTTCAAGAATAGGAAATACAATAGATCCCCCGTATCAAGAAACTGGATATTTGGCTTTAGCCTCATTGTTTATCAAATCATTTTACTGTTCTCGTAAATATTTTGAGTCTCAGTTTCTTAATTTGCAATGAGTTACAGTAGATCCCCGGTATCAAGAAATTGGATATTTGGCTTTAGCCTCATTGTTTATGAAATCATTCTATTGTTCTCGTAAATATTTTGAGCCTCAGTTTCTTAATTTGCAATGAGTTACAGTAGATCCCCGGTATCAAGAAATTGGATAGTTGGCTTTAGCCTCATTGTTTATCAAATCATTCTATTGTCCTCGTAAAGATTTTCAGCCTCAGTTTCTTAATTTGCAATGAGTAACAGTAGATCCCCAGTATAAAGTAACTGGATATTTGGCTTTAGCCTCATTTTCTATCAAATCATTCTATAGTTCTCGTAAAGATTTCGATCCTCAGTTTCTTAATTGGCAGTTTCTTGATAGCGGGAATCTACTGTAATATGGAACTGATGTGTCAGTTATTTTCGTCTACATTTTAAACTGGTTTACTGTATGTTTTCTATGGACTTATTGTTATTAAATAATTAAAGGAAAAAAAGACCCTTGCTACAGTTACATGTGCCCAAAAGGATCGATATGTCGTGTGGATCGCAGCATGAAACCATATTGTGAATGCCATGGAAACTGTAACCTTGGAGATTATTATACAAAAACTGTTTGTGGTCGAGATGGAAATGAATATAAAAATCTCTGTCAGTTGAAGAAAAGAAACTGTGGACACAAAGAAGTTGATCACGTGACTGTGATGCATTATGGGAAATGCCGCGATAACAGTTAGTTTTGTAAACTTTACAAATTATGCTTGAAATGAGAAAGTTATGATTTTCACAAATGGCAAAATGTGTTTTTGGTTTTATTATTTGTTGAACAATTTTATTATTGTGTTGGATTAAAGAATGAAATCCGTTCTAAAATGTTTTAAATTTTTCTAAATTTTATGAAATATTATTTTGTTGCCTAAAGTTTTCGGTGATGTCATAAATATGCGGCATAAATTTGGCACAAAACATTCAGACATTGCAAAATATTATTCTTATGTTGCTGTTTGCAAATTCTAATTTAATACTCTTTGTCTACTTTTACATTTTAGTTGCAATT
This sequence comes from Phacellophora camtschatica, assembly GCA_036873815.1. Lineage (NCBI taxonomy): Eukaryota > Metazoa > Cnidaria > Scyphozoa > Semaeostomeae > Ulmaridae > Phacellophora > Phacellophora camtschatica. The sequence goes on along the minus strand of JAYJMH010011681.1, from coordinate 13,353 downwards.
CCGTCTGACAAGAGAACGAGATGTCAGAAAAACAGAAAAGAATCTTCTATATGTTCAGCATGGGCCTTAAAAGGTCTCTGCGCTTCTCGAAGATCAGCGATGGTAAAGTTATGTCCGAAAGCATGCAACTTGTGTGGTAAGTCTGTATAAATATTATCCGAATCAAGATTTATTTTTAACAATTACATATTTTGTATATTCCATGTCGTCACACGGATACAGTTTGTTATTTTATTTTACGACATTTTTAGTAAACCATTGCATTTAATGGTCAAATAATGTCACAGAAGTTAGCCAGCCTTAAAAATGCGGGTTTGAGTCAATGAATTATCAAATTTATGTCCGCTTTTTAGCTGCTCAAGCTGCAAAACCTGAATGTCATTATTCAAGATATGGCTGTTGTTTGGATAACAAAACAACTTGCCTTAGCACAGACTACAAAGGATGCCCTAAATATCCTGGTAAGTGCATTTCTTAAGATTTTTTCAACCAACAGTGCTTTAGTAATTTCTGCTGAAAATCTATTTACTTCTCAGAAGTATCCCGCAGAATGAAGAGATTAATGTAGCAAACATTGTTCAGATCAGTTTTGTATATTAAAGCATGAAGCTTTTGAGATTGCTACATTTGACGTTTATGATAGTGACATGACGCTCTTGGGATAGATACAGCTCCGTGTACAGTATGCTAAAACAGTCTAATACTGCATTCATACTGAAAATGAATCTAAGTTAAACTAATCTTGATTATCGAATAATGCATTCTAATTGGTTAATTGGAGAATTCGAATGCATTTGATTGGTTGAAATTTAATCTGGATTAGACAAAACTGTGTCAGTGTGAATGCGGTAACAAGCAGTGGCATTCTGCCAAAAGCTAAATTCCTTCAGTTCCGCGAAACTAACCAGTAAAATGGAAAAAGCCAGCAGGCTCGGAGGAAAATAACTGCCGATAAATTGAAATTGACGGAAAGAATTGGGCCTAGTTCAAACGCCGCACTTCTCATGTGCCGAACCTAATTGTGTTAGGATCGACACAGGAACGACTCTGGCACGGCAGTCGTTTTAACATTTGAGAAAATTTTTCATAAAGTACTGAAAAAAGTGCCCAATTAAAAGTTATCAAGATGGGCAACAAAAAAAACAAGTCATACGCTATTTTGAAACGTCTTTATTGCGAAAAGCAGACAACGACGACAAATTGCGAACGCAAAATTTACGATTGCAATGACTCATAGAAAAGAGGAATAAAAACAGTGTTACAGGGGCTATGCAACCTAAATTTACCCCTCGATTTTATTTATTATTCTGAAAATGTGACCTTTTCCCGTCAATTTAATACTTTGATTGTCACAATAAGAATACGATAAGTATTTCAAATTGCCTTTTTCTTTGAAGAGGTTTTGCGAAATTAAAGTCGGCCTTGTGACATCAGTGGTAGAACCAAATTGCAGTTTTTGTGTTGCGTTGTATTGGATCCTCACATTCAAAACGCAATTTCTTCATATTTGCGAAATTTCACAAGTCGGAATGAATGGGACATTGAAACTGCACCTTTCCTGCGTAATTTGCAGGTTTTTAAAAAGTAACTCTCAACACAATGGGGGTGTTAAACACCTATTGAAAATTAAATGTCTTGCGCGCGTGACGTCAGCAAAGTCTTCTTCATTATTTGAAAGACTTTGTTCTGAGTCTGAACTGTCTTGTCTTGAAAAATTTGAATCGCTGCTGCCTGACTCTGACATTGTGCAACGAAAGTAAACAACACACGATCTTTGACTTTTGTTTACGTTTCGCTTCGTGGCCTGATAACCACTGCGCATCTTCCCGTGACGTCATAATTTCATACTCTTGCGCCTTTCAAAGAGGGTAAACACCTTTATTAGCTCATGAAACATTGCAATATATGCGTAATTTTGAAGAAGAAAGATTATAAAAAAATATATTCAAAGCCAGTATAAGTTAGCGCAAAATGAATTGGAAGCGCGCGTCCTATACGTTGCTGTTGAAAATTGTCCCAACGCATAAACTAATTCGCACGATTTTGAAGCAAACTTACAATTTCAACGAGCTGTAAAATTGCAGTCGTTCACCCGATTCTTATTCTGTTTGCGGAGAAACAGTTCTCATTAGCTGGACATTAATATGAGAAAAGAAAACGAGCACGTAAAAATAGGTTGCATAACCCCTTTAACGACAGTTGACATCTCATTCGACCAGTCAACGATAGTTGGTGTTCACAGAACAGACCTGCGTCCTTCGTCGTGCCAAACGTTTTTATTATCTGCTTTAGAGAAATCGCTTCGTTTGTTTGTCTAATCACTTTGAAATTGGCGTATTGATTTCACCATTATTACAAAATCTGCTTTTGTTGTGTGTTATCGCCGAACTGAATTTTTTGAATTGCGCATGTGCGTAAGAGTGCTTGTGGGAAGGAAATTAAATTAAAATAAATTATGCATTTAGTTCGACACATAAAAATTTCGACGTTTGAAACAGAGTCGTGCCATGGGGGAGTGGCAATGGGTGAGTGCTAAATTTTGTTGGTTGGAACACATTGAAGTACATGTACACAAAAAGAATTCTGACTTTAACTCATAGTGCTTACTATAATGATGGTATTGATGAATTACTAATTTGGTAGTTAAAGAAACCATCAAGTATTCGTTTAGAAACTCATTCAAAATTAAACTAAATCGGTCGAGAAATGAAATTGGAAGAAGGACATTCAAACATGGGGCTGCATTAGCTTATTAAGGACAATATTAAGTCACATAGAAACGCATCAGTATTTAAGAAAGAATTAAAATCAGTAGCCGGACTTTTAGAAAATATTTCATATGAAAAAGATGTTTGTATAGTCGTGCGGCACGGCAAGTTCTGCCTACCCTGGGTGCCAGAGCCTTTATAAAAAAATTAAAAAACTAAAAAAATTAAAAAATAGTTTAATTAAAACTGCCGTACTTAACTGATTCAAACACCGTGCTTCTCATGTGCTTAATTCATCAATTAGGTTCGGCACATGAGAAGTACGGCGTTTGAACTAGGCCTAAGGAAGTTGAGCACCTCTCAAAGGAGCTCAATTTAATCTGGCGGTCTTTTTCATCCTTGCTTAAGCTTGTCTTTGAGCAGAAGTTCAAGAAAGCATGTACAGTCATCAGCAAAAAGACAATTAGCTAATACCCAGGTCTTAAGACAACCAGATGAAGCTTTTGAGATAGCCACATGAAGTTTCGGAGATAGCCACATGAAATTTTTGAGATAGCCACATGAAGCTTTTGAAATTTTTCAGATACCAGCATGAAGCGGTGTAGTTTATCAATTTCTTCTTATCCATATATTGCACTCCAAGAATACAGGTCGTAAAGAACGAAATTTTGATTTTATCTTTCCAGCTTGCAAAGATTTGTCAAAAACGTTTTGCAAAAGATTTGCTCCTGTGTGTGGACATGGAAACCACAAAAAGATCATGAAGAGACATTGTCCAATATCTTGTAATCATTGTGTTTGAATGAAGACTCAACTTTTTGTATATAGTTGATTGTTTTACCTTATTTACAGCTAGTTAAAACATTAAGAAATGAATGTAGAATAGGAGTAGACGCTATGCGTGGACCAAGACGAAACGGGGAAAAGAAACAATTGTGTTGTGCATGGCGAATAGATTACATAGATTGAATTCATCACAGATTGTGCCGCGTACAGCAACCATCTATTGGTTGACATGAGCACAAAGACATCTGTATACCAAGTCAGGCTTTTTAACTAACATGGAATTCTACAGTCACAGTTCACAATTTAATGATGAATCTAATTTTGAGAGTTTTGATTTTTTCTTTTATTTTCAAACTTTGTTATGATTTTGAAATATCACCTGTCCAGCACGTCATCAACTCAGATCGCATCAATGCATTTTTGAAACAGCACATCAACAAAAACAGTAAAAGTAATTCTAAATGTTCCAACGCTGATACAGAATAAAACAAATCATCATTTAATGTTACATGAAGTACCATCTATTTTCAAACCAATTTAAGAAATTAAAATTTTTTTGTGGAGATAGACGTGTCAATACGGGACACGCACAGTACATGCATTGTACATGCAATGTTTGCCAAAAAATCTCGGTGAGAATAAGAGGTCAAGGTCAAAAGCCATCTTCTAATTTGCTTTATTAATCATGAGCTGTAGGAGATAAGGAGGATGGTCTAAGCTAAAGATACCCTGGTGGTGATTTGACATATAAATCTATATTTTGCAATGACAAGAACACGATGGAGAAAAAGAGCCCCGGTATGTTGTCATTTTACCATCATTGTAAAACCGAATGATATGTCAAATCACTACCAGGAAGGCACCTCTAGATTTAACCATTTAACTGTGTCTAGAAATTTTAAAATGAACCAAATATTTTTTGTAGAAAAAAACGTGCAAAATGACCAGTTATGTAAAGTAGTACGGGTTATATCAATGAAATTAGGCCAAAATGCGTCTAAATATTGTCTTAGCTTTTCGTCAAGAGTCACGCTATTCCTTTTCCAAAATTAGCAAATTTTGGCCAATAACAAAATATCAGGAGAAATGAGTAAAAACGTAGACAATTTTATCAAATGCTCTTAAAATACAAAATGTTCTTAAAAAAACTGTTGAAACATCTGTCATTCCGAAAATCAAAACCAAAACGTTTTCACACAGAAATTCACTGTATGACCTCAAAAATTAAAAATCAGTTAGTGCGCGAGAAAATTCGAAACGAATCCATAAAACGAGGATTACAATTGTTGCTGTATTATCTTCGTGTTTGATCAAGAAATTTCATTTCTCTTTTCGCTGAATCTGTAACCAATTGTAATTCTTCATCAGTGAGTCTGTGCGAACCAAAAACTTTTGAGTTTTCCTCGAATCTTAAGGATCGCAAAAATGTCTCCAATGGCAAAAATCCGCCCGGTTCTGAAGAATTTCGTTCATGCCCCTCTGAATCCATTCCACCTGTCGTTGTTACCGTTTCTTCGCCAAAACTCCGGGAGAACCTGGAAACCAAATCTTGTGAAATAAATCTCTTACCTATTGGATGATTCCATGTTTCAACAACAGATTTTGCTTGACATTTTGGCAATCGAGAAATCAATTCAATTTTGGTAGAGATTGTCTCGTCGTCGTCATGGACTTCTTTGATGAATCTTAAAGAAGGAATTATAAAAATAAAACACGAGTAACAACATTTCTGATCATATTCCATGTGAGATATTCGAAATATTATATGATCAATTAACAACGGTCTAAAATGAACTGAATCTGAAAAATAATCTAAAATGAACTGAATCTGAAAAATAATTTAAAAAATATATAATTTAAAAACAATAACAAAAATAATAATAATAACCTCAAAACAAAATCAGGCTTCACAGTGAAAACATGTGCATCCAAATACTGCAAAAAGACGTGGCTGGGTAAGCAACGATATCCTAAAGCTATGAAGATGTTTTGCATATCTCGAAATCCAGGGAAACACAGTTGTGCCAAACAAAGATGTAATCGTTCCAGCATTTGAAACAGAGCATAATCAGTGGAGTTTTCCGTTCCAACCAAAAATTCTTTGTAGACTTCTGCCTCTGTATTGTATCCTAATACCTTCGACAGATGCCTCCACAACGATTTCACAACTTTTCCACGACATGATGCATATTCTTCGCAAATTTTCTGCACTCTGCCTTTGTTTTCGCGAGGAAAACATTTCAGCATGTGTGACACAACCCGCTCCTTCACAATGGCTGCCAAGTTTTCATCATAGTTTTGCTCCTCAGCAGCGTTTTCTTTGTCACGCTTCTCTGAGAAAGGCGAATGCTCCTCTGACAATCTTTTTGAAGACTCCGATGAATATGAACTTATACTTCCTGGAAGAACAGAAAGGCTGATTAATTCAGTTTGATTAACAAATTTAGTCAATAAGGTGAAACAACTTTAATAGTTCTGTCCCGTTTATGTACTTTTAAATTAAAGGTAACAACAAGCAATGACATTGTCAATACATAATTTGTCTTACAAAACACAGTATCAACTGAAATTTCTAGAGCTCAACGACAGTAGAAGAAAACCTAAATTAGAATCGATTAAATGAAAGACACTCAAGATATGTAGATTGAACACGAGCTTTAGGAAAAGTAAAGTTGTATTTATTCCCACTTTTGTTTTTTTTCATTCCACTTGTCCTACATCGAATTCAAACCACGGAATGTAGGACAAGTAGACTGAAAAAAAAAAACAGAAGTGGGAACAAAAACAAACTTTACTTTTCTTAAAGCCCGTGGATATACTAAAATGACTTGGTAAACAAAACCTCATTTGATAACATCCGAAGAAGAAAAGGTTCACAGAAAATGGCACCAACCAAGAAATTAATTTTTTTTGTTCATACCTTTGAAAATACAAACCCCAATTGACTGTACGTTGTGATTTAGAGATTTCTAAGATAAAAATTGCATACCTTGGCGACTTCTACTGGTGAGCCCTTTTGACGGTAGTCTCGGAGTTTGATTCTCCTTCTTTTCAATGTTTAAGCTTGCAAAGGCAAGAGTCTGCAGTGGTAATCTCTTGACATTTGCATCTTGCGACAACTCAATGTTTTCTTTCAGGTATGACCAAAATTCGTTTTCTTTCTTTCTTAGCAAATTCAATAGCATATCAATTAATTCTTTGCGATACTTTTTGTAAGCAAGAAAAACGGACCTCTCGCTTTCGCGATCCCTTTCGACAAGTCCCCTGAAAGGTTCTGAACATGAAAGAGGCAATGTTTTAAGAAGTTTGGAACCTAACTGCCGTTTCATGTTTGCGTACGAATAGGCAATGAGGTATTCTTTTAAAAGATCACTGCACTCTACATTAGCAGGATCCTGGCAAAGACATTCGATTAGTTTTTTGGCAAACGCAGAATCTTTTATGTGGACGATTGCTGAATGCAAGATAGCTAACCTTGTTGAGGCATGGCGTGTTTTTGAAAATATTTTCATCAATGATTTATGGTTAAGAGAAACTTTAAAAGTTTTCTGTGATGTATTTTCAAATAAAAGGACGGCTTGTTGCATACCAGGTATATAGTCCCATGTAACCGGTGTAAAAAATGAATCAACGTCTAAAGTGTTGATAGGGGCTTTGGGACAGTCATCATCCAATAACAAGATGTGATGCATGGGTTTATGTTCATTGCCACAGTCGAGAAGATGAAGGAAGACACCTGGCAGAAAAACCATTAAATAATCTCCAAATATCGTAAACAATAATTGACTACTGGTTACATCACTTGATTTCATTGACACTGAACAACTTATAGAATAACCCCCGTGAATGCAACACACGGTATAAGCAATCTTGTCATTTCCTTGTATTGTGCTGCACAAAGACAGGGTGTCATCTTCGACAAACCGAGGAGTACTCTGCCGGCCGTCCTCAGTATAAGATACACTGTCTTCATTCTGGTGCTGATAGCAAATCATAAGTGCACCTTTGCCCGTTGTTATCGTTTTAATATTCAAGTTCTTGTTGCTAACGGTCTGTGAAAGATGTGATGCAAAGTATTTTACCCTTTCTTTCATAAGCTCCATCTTAAACGAAAGTGGCAATTGGAAATTCAAAATATATTTGAATTCACGTTTATGATCTCCAATATCTGTAAATTGAATTGCATTAAACATGGCTGCAGCATCTTCTTCTTCTTCTTCGTCCTGAGCATTCAGCTGAATGAAATATAACCTTTGCTCAATAGGATCGAACTGACTCCATAAGAACTGCCGCACTATTTGCTCGGTTTTTGGTTGAGAATCCATGACGTAACCATCATCCCCAAGTTTAGCAACAGGGATATGGTATAATCCAATGCTTTCTTTGTGATGTGTAAAAAGCATATGGATTTTCTTGATTGATGAAAAGGATGTGGAAAGTGGTTTGTAGAGAAATTCTACTTTCTGGTACGTGTGCCATTCTATGTTTAGGGAAAATACTCTTTTTTGTGGTGCAATTTCTGCAAGGTACGATTTAAATATCTCAGCCGAAACTCCAGGACTAGCACGATCTGCCGCAGGCTGTTTTTCACGAACAGTAAATGCCAAAAGAATGAAACCTTGGCTCACACTTGCATTCACTATATCAATGCTGTCATTATGGGTGAACAAAAGTCCCGAATGTAAGCGTGTCGTATCATAGAATGAAATATGAGTCTTCTGCCGAGTAGTTTTATTAGCTTGCTTGCTGTACCACGTGTATAAAAGAATGCCATTACGTTCTTGACCAACAATTTTTGGATTTATTTCTTCTATAGTCAGTGCTTGATCTTCCAGGGAGCCCATATGAGGAGTAATTGATTTTAAGAAATCAAAGGTCTCCGTAAATTCCACCATTTTTTCTTTTGATAATCTTGGCGAACTGGATAATTAAGAAAACGGCATACTTCTTGCCTGCAACATAAAAATCTAAATTTGTAGAATGATAACATGCCACAGGTTGTCCCATAAAAATGTATTGCCGTTTTACAAAAAATTTTTAATTTTTCGTTTTTGGCACATTTTTGTGCTCAAATTCATTTATAAAAAATTCAACTTGTCTACGATTTTACTTGAAGTACATTACTTTTCACAAACACAAAAAAAAAAAACAAAAAAAACAGCCCCAAAAGCAGCAAAATTTGTAAATGTAAAAAACTTCCATTGATCAGATGGAAAAGGGGAGGTGAACGTCAGAAAAACGAATAGTTCTGTAGTGCAGTGCGGCCTAACAAAACTTCCTCAGAAGGAAACTCGAAATACTTATGATTTCCATGCAGGTACGAACAGTTTCTTAACTATTTCTCATGGCTTCCAGTGCTTGAAATATTTCTGAACGTCTCCTCCCGTCATCTCCACGTCCATGTTTGTTCTGTAGACTGGTCAACCTCCTCGCACCGGTTTGCGCATGTGCTCGCAACGTATGCACGAGTTTGCAATTCATCAAAAATGAAATAACATGTTTTCCACTTGTTACCTGGTCGTTTTTCTAGTAGTTTCCTGGTCGTTTCTATTAGTTTCCTGGTCGTTTCTACTAGTTTCCTGGTCGTTTCTACTAGTTTTCTGGTCGTTTCATGTTAGCTTCACTGCGCATTTCTGAATCATTTTAGAATTTTTGTTCAGGCCAGGTATGAATGGAAGTTTGTTTGCACACATAAGCTACACTAAATTATCATGGACCAGGATTCATTGACCTTATTAGTAAACTCCAGCACAGTCAATTATGAAATCTTACGTAAGAACTGAAAATGTATGGCAACAGGCTTCATATTGCAATCCTATTCATACACACAAAAAGTAGACATTGGTTTTCTAAGCTTATCAATGGTTTATTCTAAACTTTGCAAGATATCATAACTTCGTTTCCATTCCAATGTGGCAATGTATGCAGCCAATACAAGAATTTTGCCTTCTTGTTGATCTCATTGTTTAAAGGAATGGTTGTAGATAATCCAACTAAACCAATAAATTTAATAAAGATGAAATCAAACTGTGGATAAAATCATGCAAAACATGCACACAAATGCTACAAAACAGGACATATGAATGATTAAAAAAATGATAAAAGGAAAAAAAATGTTTGTAATATAATGTTAATAGAGCAACAATAAAAAGAAAGGTGTGTCTGGAGCAGAATTTCTACTGGAATGTCTTATTTTGTAAAAATTTTGATGGAGGCTACACCTTTATGTATTTATATTATCATTATTATAGTTAATATCAATTTAGCACTATGAATTAGGTGTTAAATTTAGCATTATGAAACAGCCTTAATCAACAAACAAAATTACCTCCACCTTTTTTATATAGAAGGCAGGGATTTGAAATCAGTAGAGTACTCAATTTACTGTATCAGTCTTCTTGATCTTGTTTTTGAACATATTTCAGTATTGCTGTTTTCAAACTAAATATTACAGTTACATGAAAATTTAAAAATTTGGAAATCTATGTGTTCATTTCAATAGGTAGGTAGGTAGGTATCATTTTGCCACAATTTAAAATTTACAGGTTTTTAAGTATACTACGCTACAGAACTAGAATATTTACATAGTTTCAAAATACAAAGGAAAGAAAAAAGCAGTTAATAAATATATGTACACAATTTTAAAAAATATCAAAATACCCCTAACTAGAGTGGCAGGGATAACATCAAAAAGATCGAAATGACATTAATCCCATGACGGTCCTTTATAGAGGTGTGCAATAAAAGAGAAAATAAATATTTATCTTACTAAAAATTGGAAATAAAAAAGCATGTGGGTAAAATTTAGGGGTGCATGCCAACCCCGCCCTCGTTTTTTAGCACATTTTCCATAAAACAGCTTTTAATTCTATGTTTGAAGGAATTTATGCTGTTTGCAGTTTTAAGATCAGATGGTAACTGATTCCATAATTTAGGCCCCATGTATGATGAACATTTTTGGCCTACTTTTACGAAAGGGAAGCATCAATTTGTATTTCGATCTGCGAGTGGTGCGGCTCTGATTAGCAGGATGAAACATTTCCGAAGAGTAGACTGGCGAGGCTCCATTGAAGAATTTTCTTTCTTTCTTTTTTCGGAAGCCAGTTAATTGTCTGAAAATCTTTTGCACTCACATGTGCTGTATTTTTCGTGTTTAAACAAAAGCGGATACATTTATTTTGAGGCGTTTGGATTTTTTTGGACAGCTTATTATTTTAAGTAAAGTGCAATGATTTTTTCTTTTGTTTCTCATATTCAAATTTTACTGCAAGAGCAGCCATTAGACTGGCTACACAACCAGCCGCTTTGCGAACAAGCGACTGACTTTTTATGATAACATAAAATGGTAGCTAAAGAGACCCAACCTGTACAAATATGATCAAAGGAAACCAAATTAGCTAAACTAAAGTACACTGTATTTTTATATGATTTTGAAATACGAAGACATTGTTAACATTTCTTTAGCTACCCTCCTCTTCGTTTGCTTTTGTAAACTCCATTTTTAGCAAATATAATACTATACTTGAAACGGTAAAAACAATGCAAAATAATAATGGTTGAAAAATTTTGAAATAATTTAGTCACCTGGATTTTAGCTTTAATTTCTGACTCTCGAATTTCCGTCAAACAAATAGTCTCAACCTCGTCTTTTAATCCAGGGTATTTATCCATCTTCAAAATAACATGTTAAATGATTAAAAAAACCAACAAAATCAGAACTTATGCAATATCTTATAAATAAATATGTGTATATACGTATATTTTAAAATTACTATTGTTTAAATGTTAGACAAAAGATTTATTAATTTTCATGACATAGATAGAAAAACAATTAATCGAATATCTAAAAGAAACTTATACCTTTTCTGAAGATTTTTTGACAATATTTATGAGCTCTGTCATAACCATATCAACACATTTAATTGCAGGAGATCGCAACCGATCAATTTGTTTTTTTACGATAGCTTCAAATGCCATATCTGGTGTAAACAATCCTGATCTAAAACAGACACGTCATATTTCAATACGGCTAGAATGCAGGCTAGCGGTAGTTGCTTACAGGGAAACAAGGCTGTTTACAAAATACTCTGTAACAGTTAAATTTCGAAGAAATAAGTCAGGGGTTTGCAACGTGCAACGTTTCAATTTGCTCACAAATAAATCATGTCACAACAAGGGTTTGGGCGCTTATTGCAATTAAATGTCAAAGAAGGAAAAAATCAACGCAAATAAACTAAGAATTGTTGGGTTCATATTTTTCTGGCAGCATCCACTGCTAAACTACATCTGTCCAAAATAATAATAAACCGAAAACATTCAAAAGATATAATCTTAGTCTAGGTATACATATAAAAAGTTAATTCTTTTAACTATAAGAATTAGTTGGTATAAATTACCTGCATTCTATTATTTTAATATTAGTTAAGCTATATTAACAAACCAACTATGAAGAAAGAATGAAAAAAAATTATATATCTATGCCTTTTTAAAGTTAACTTCGTGCCATTTAAATATTTAAATTGATATTAATTCAAGCAATCTACAAAAAAAACTAGTCAGTGATCAGTGCATTAATTTTTTTTATGACAGAGAGGCACTCATCGGGGTGAACCCCAGTTAGTGAACGTATAATCACAGCATGATTTAGTCACAACATACAAAAACAACCATTAAACAAGTGTACGCGCCTACAGAAGAGGCGGATGAAAATGATGAAGATCAACCAATACCTTTCTACCAACAACTTTCTACCAACAACATTCTATCAAAAACTTCCTAACAACAACTTTCTCCCAATAACTACAAGATGTTAATGCGTAAATCAATGGTGACAGAACCGGCTGGGACAGTTTAGTAGGACCTTTTGGATCAGCAAATTGAACAAATGACATGTGTCTTTCTGTAATATAAATATGATAGATATGTGTCTTTCTGTAACATAAATACATTTTCGGTGGGAAATAAACTCTTCAAACACAAAGATATCTACAAGAAAACCTTACGTTCACCAGAGAGAAACACACTGACAGAAATCGATTATATGTGTATTAATCTGAGATGGAGAAGTGCCTTTCAAGATGTGAGGAGTTGCAGACAGATGTCAGTTCGCATCACTAAATGGTTAGAAGAATTGGAAGATTAGAGCTAAAAAAGATTAAGGAGCAAACAAGCATGACTGATAAGCTAGAGATTGCCACAGGTCGAATTAGCGCAGAGAGCTTAGAAAAGCACCAAGCCTAAAAATACCAAAGTAGCAGGATTAGACGAAATACCGGCTGAACGTCTAAAGAGCGGAGGTGAAGGAATGATAGCCAAGCTAAACAGTTTGTGTATTTATGCTGGGATGAAGAAGTACCGGAACACTGGGTGTAAAGGTGTTATTATGCAACTGCTAAAGAAGGGGGACCTAAGCGATTGTGGGAACTTGCGTGGGATAACATTACTATCAGTCCCAGGCATAGTCTATCGACCTGTGCTGCTGAATAGATTTAAAGATGCATTAGATGTAAGATTTAGACAAGAACAAGCGGGATTCCACCAAAACATGTCCTGTAGTGATCAAATCTTCATGTTGCGTAGCGTAGCACAGAGCCTTAAATTTTCACAAATCTCTGTTTATAAACGTTATAGATTTCAAAAAAGCATTTGATAGCGTATGATAATAAAACAATAATATATTAATAGCATCATATTATTGTGTAATTATATAATAATATTATATTTTATCTAACCTGATACCATGAATATTTTTGATGGCAAAACTGATTTCTTTTCGAAGCTGCTTTTCATCATATTCAACCTGCAAACAAAATAAAATTACGAAAAAAAATTCGAATTAAACTGAAACTAAAATTTCAAG
>JAYJMH010011670.1:0-23047 GCA_036873815.1 Phacellophora camtschatica | reverse complement strand
CTGTCACTGAGTTGTCCCTTTCCAGCAATGTTTCAAAATCAGACTCGTAGTCTCTGCATGCAATTTGCAGTGACCTTAAATGCATTTTATTTATCTTTTTATTTAAGTTCCTATCGTGAAACATTCACAGTAGAGGACAATAGTTAAACTGGGACACAATAAACGTTTCATTAGTAAAATCGCTTTTCCAGTTTTCATGTATTTTGAGATCCTAGCTAGTGCATGAATTTTCTGATTGGCCTTCTTACAATGAGTGCTCACGTGGTGTTTGAAAGTAAGGTTTTTGTCAAGAGTTACCCCCAAAAATTGTTTTCTCAGCACTTTCCTTTTTTTGAGCGTTGCCAATATGTATGGAGGTATCAGTGTTAGATGCGCTGAATGTCATTAAATGGCATTTTTCTTCATTTAATTTCATGTAATTGTCTGGAAACCAGGTAATTATATTCTGCGTGTCCTTGTCTAAGCTATTAACTACATTTTGTAATGATTTATTACAAGCATACATAGTCGTGTCGTCGGCGTAGTTACAGACCTCAGTGTTAGTCAGCTGCATAAACAGATCATTAATGTAGATATTGAATAAAAGCGGCCCCAAGACTGATCCTTGTGGCACACCTTGTCTGACATTACTATACGTGCTAAACGAACCATTTACTTTCACCCTTTGTTTTCTATTAGGTAGATAATTGTGGATCAGGTTTGCGAGATAACTAAAAAAATATCTGAATTATCTTTCAAAATTTTTGCTAGGATACAGCCAACAGGAGCTCCTTTCTTTGGGTTTAGTTTTACCAGTTGTGTATTAATCTCATCTTCAGTGACTGCTCGAAACTCAAACTTTTCAGAGCTAGCTATGTGTTTTCTAAATTTAAGAATGCTGGGGTGAGACTCAAATTTCTTAATAGCAACCTCAATTGGATCTTCGATCCCAATGGTTGGAGTAACAATATTTTTATTTTCTACGATTCCAAGCGAATTGGTGATATTTACGAAATGCTGATTAAGGACTTCAGCTACTTGCAACTCATTTGATATCAAGTTCCCGTTTTCAATGAGGTTAATACTCGAACAGGTTTTCACCGTTCAGTAAAAAACAGGTTTGACTATTTTCCAAAATTTCCGGTTATCAGTAAGGTCTTTCAAATCTAGGCTTTTGTAGTACAATTTTTAGAAGATAGAGAAGTTGTTAGGAGTCTTTACTACGTAAATTATTTTATGCACACTATTAGGAATTGGACTATTTTAGAATCTATTTATGCACGGTGCATTCCTTTGATCCATACTTTCAGGCTGCACTCATTGAAGATATTGCTCGATATCTGCTGACTCAAAATTTCAGAGAACGTATAATATCGTTAAACTGGACAAAAATAATGTGATTTCAGATTTACAAAAGTTTATAAAATAACATGCTTCAACAGCTTGCTTCAACATAATTTTCCGGGTTTTTGAGAATTGACAGTACTTTTAGTGACCTGAAGCACAGGAAGTGAAGAAAAATAGTACTATGGATCTTAGTCAAAATTGATTACATTGGATTTTCAGTAATTTTCTCCTATGATTAATTTTTTTTTACCCCAATCTGATGGGAAAAATTATGCAATAATGATCTTCTTTATTTCTGGTGTTCATTAGAATTTAAAATTTTTGATACTAGATTTAATAGGTATTTCATGGAGCTAATTAATATTGTTTTTGAATTGGATTAAATGATCAAGTTGTTTCTGAGATACAAAAGTTTTTTTAAAATCCGGGATTTTTCCCTCGTTTGACTTTATATGTACCAGAAAGTAGATTTGAATTTATCTTTTCAGATACAAATTGTTTTATTATTTTTGTGCTCGTAAGCTCGAATAAAAAACTCTGAATCATCAAAATAAAAGTTAATTTTAAAACATCGACTGTACGTTTTTGTCTCTTGGTATGCTTTAATCAAAATGATGTTCAGTAAGTTTTCAGAAAATATTAATTTACAAATTTATTATTCATCGGACTTTTCATACCACTTTCCCAGTGGAGTGATTTCTTTCCCCAAAAGCGAACGCACCCCTTATCCGATGTGTAAACGCAGCCTACATGGCAAAGAAGAATATTAAATGGGCCTGAATATAATTGTCGTGACGTAGAAGAGAAAACAATTTATGTGTGACTTGTGAAATGATAAAGGTTTCTGGAGCAGCTGTGTTGCAATCTAATGCATGTTGACACAGGATTGGAGCTAATTTGTTTCATAGTCAGTTTTTATACGGCTTTCTGTTCACGCAAAAACTGCTGGGTTTGACTATATTAGCTCAATTTGGAGCCAGTTTTCGTTATTTGGCTCTGCCCGATTTCTTATTGACGACCCCCAAATTTTGGATCAATAGAGTATACCATGTAAATGCGAAGCTATGACTGCTAAAAATGAATCAATAGTATTCTTTCAAGACATTAGTTCGAAAACTATACAACCGTATATGATTTTATAATAAAAGCTACTTTTTAAGAACAACATATTTAAAAGCATGCTTATTATATGGAACACATCGCCATTGCCATGAACACGGTTATACACATTTGTCAAAGGGATGAAATTATTGCTAATGGCTTGTCTGGACGTGTTGCGATGAACATACTTAGATATGTTATTTGATGGTTGTTTGACGATTAACATAATATGTCTGACCACGTTTGTAAATTGGAACTCGCTGCCAAACGTGGGTGGACCTGTTTTAATGAACATTTGCATACATGATTGGACATATTAGCTGATCATTATCATCAGCAACACTTGTAAAATAGGCATTCTAAAATAACGCTGGGACGTTCTGTAGAGTATCTATGCATTTGACATTGTTTATCATTATTTATTTTATAGTAATTTCAGAAAAGCCTCAGGTATCTGCGAAAGCTTACAATGATTTGAAGCAGGAACTTCGAAAATGCAAATCAACGATTGAGGTAACTAACCAACTAATCACACAGTAAATATGTATTTCAGCATACGATCGAAATTCGATTCTATCTGCGATTGTATTTATTCTTGTACAAGCTTATCTCATCAGGTCATCATCATCATCATCATATGTCATAAACAACTACATAGTTGCATAATGCAAGGCAGCAAACCTAAAAAAGTATTTATAGTAAAACAAACACTAAAGATTAAATGAATTTACAGCGAATAGGTTATAGTAGTCAAACAGCTCTAGGTGTGTGGAGCTCTAGGTTTTTAGAGCAAACAGCTATAGGTTTATGAGAAATGAAGTCTGTTTTCAGAGCGTATCGTATTGTTTTTTTTTGTCGAGAGTTTGCTTGGTTAGTGGAGAAGAAAGTAGTGGGGCTATTCCAGATTGAAGTGATCCAAATAGGTTTAGTATGGTTTTTATTGAGTTCTGCCAATTTGATAGGTTATCCGGTAATTTAGATATGTCGCTGAGTCTCTTTTTGATCAGGATATTGCTGTTTTGTTGGGAAATCCAGCGACAGTATTTTATGGTACGTAGTAACCCAGCTAAGGATGTAGGTATAGTTCCTAATTCTCCGTAAACAGCCAAAGAAGGCACAATTTGCTTAGCCTAAGTAAAGGCTTACAGAATATTATTTTGGGCCTTTCAATATGTGATTCGAGCATATATCAGCAAAATGAGCTTGGATCCTTGGAAATGGATTGTATTACCTATTGGATTACCGAAAAACCATGACTGATCTTACAACAGTTTGTTGTTGTTGCTGTTAATTTTTTTGAGAGAGGATGAAAATAGCTTAAGCAATAGGAAAGATTTGTTCCCTGCTTCCCTGCTTTATTGTTTTAATTCTCGTCACGCCTTTCATGTGTTCACGCATACGAGAAGTTTGTTTCGGTGTTTTAGTTTATGTCTTCTCCCATTTCAAATCCGCCATTAAAATCAAATGTTATAGTTCGCCTTCATTTTTGGTAAAATTTGGTAACATTTTAATTTAATGGTTGTTTTGCAAAGCGTCGAAACAAACTACTCGTATGCATGAACATAGTTCAGGTATGATGTGAATTAAAACAAAAAGCAAGGAGACAGTGAAGACCAAAGAAAAATTTTCTATATTGCTCATGGAGAAAGTATACAAACAATGATTTTTCAAATTTTTGTCTTCAGGTATGACTTTTAAAAGCATTTTTTTCGAGAGAATTTTCAGCAAATTTTTTACTTGTGAGAAAATGTGCAGAAAATAAACATAATGTAGAATTTGCATTTTATTTATGAATTTAGCATCTTTTGAATATATTTTGAAATCACAGGAATTAATGCATCCCTAATAGGCAGGCAACGAAATTTGTTACTGTAGTTTAACAAAATCTTTTTGTTAAATTGTCTCACAAGAACATGCTTTTTGAGAAGTGAAATTTTGATTTGTACCTGAAAAATTGAAGTACTGTGTTAGCTTCTGTACCATAATTGCTAAATCCTATCAAATGTTTAATTTAAGAAAATAGCAAAAACCAGCAAAAACCAGCCTTTTTCGGCCTTTTTCGGCCTTTTTCTGTTACTTGGAACAATGATGTATGTATCTCAGTTTTACCTATTGTATTGCATGATAAACTTTGAAGCAAGTTATAAACTATATAAGCAAGCAATTAAATAATTAATCACATGAGTTATTTTATTACAGTAATTCGTCAATCTGTTTTGTTTCAGACAATGAAAAATGAAAGGTGGACATCTGTACCTTCGCAAGATATGATAAAAAGAATTATTTTAGGCAAGGTAAGGTAATTAGATCAATTAATTAGGATTGTCCAATTTTCTAAGTATTGCAATGTTTAATTTAATTTAAAAATTATGTGGCAGAGTCAAGAAAACATTACGGTCACACGGTCACTGATCGGAGGAAAATTATACTATGATAATAAGCGCATGTTATCAAATGGAGACAACAATGATACCAATAGTCCTTTTTCCCCGGTCACTGACCGGAGGAAGATGATTCTATGATAATAATCGCATATTATCAAATGGATACAACTATGATACCAATGGTCCTTTTTCCCCGGTCACTGACCGGAGGAAAATGATTCTATGAAAATAAGCGCATATTATCAAATGGATACAACAATGATACCAATGGTCCTTTTTTCCCGGTCACTGACCGGAGGAAAATGATTCTATGAAAATAAGCGCATGTTATCAAATGGATACAACAATGATACCAATGGTCCTTTTTTCCCCATTTTACTTTCTGATCTAAACTTTTCGAAAAACAATAAACTTATGTCTGCAAGACTAAAATGTGGACCGTATTTTATCGGGTTTTCTGTTGTTCTGAAAACACTTGTCAGCAAAAATTTGAATGAAATTGCTGCTATCTGCACGGGAGTCTTTAAAATACTCGGATCGAATGGTTTTCTTTAACCTGTAGACCAGGATACCGCTTAAAGTTTTTTTTGCCCTGTATTCGAAAAATATTATGGATTTTTAAAATCGCAAAAGCGTTAATACATTTAGCTGTCGCAGTAGACTCGTAATACTGGTTCTGTTTTTGTGGAAGATTTAAAAGAATCTAATCAGAAGCAGTCGATTTTTACTACTATCATGGGATGTCCAAATAAGACACTTTTTTTTTAAAGTTTGCTTTGTTTGTTTTTAGGGAAATTCTAAAAAGATGTTACCATTGTTTAGCTATCCTTGTTTTCTAGTTTGTTTACTAGATTTGAAAGGAAGAAAACTGATCGACATGAAATCGATGACACTTTTTTATCCAGGAGCCTGAAACATTTCAATAGCAAAACACGATGTTCTTACTAAAAAAAGATTTAAAATATGGATGACGATATCAAAGCTGTTACATTTGCGTTTTTAATAATCGAGGTTACAAATTACTCGTATGTTATCAGGCTGTTTAATAGATGTGTTTACGAAAAATTTCATATTCCCGTTTTTGCATAATATTTGCAAAACCCGTGTAAGGTTTTTTTGGGACACCCGGTAGGTTGAGAAGTTTATATCCAAATTGGAAATTTTTCATCATTCTAAAACGAAAGGCTTTTGAAGGATGGCCCACGGAAAGCCTTTCAGGGGGGGCGGCTTGTGTGTTGTTTCGAAATTTTTTAAAAAGAACGTTTTACTAAATGATTGTTGGGAATAAATTGACACAATTGTCGATAATGTGTTGTGTAATGCATTTTTGCAATTAATCATTAGTTATTCCTATTCAATGTCATTTGTTTTGAAGTTTCGATTTTAATCATAAATTATATTTTTATTTGTTATTTCTCTATTGAATAAGGCGATTTTCATAGATTAATAAATAATTTAATTTAATAAATAAGAATCGAAGGTAATTTAATAAATAAGAATCTACTACCTATTAGATGGTTGTTTATTTTCGTTGCGCTTCTCAGTAAACGTTTAATTAGCACCTAACATATACCTGAATTGTAATGCTTACTGTTCAGCTTCTGAATTTGATAAATATATTTGTAGTGGCAGATATGTAGATCTATTTTTTCTTTTTCGATTCATGCTAACGTCTTTCTCTTAATAACCCCCTTTGTGTGCAAAGGGAGGCAGTTAGCTATACAGGTTTTGAGACAGTTAGTTATACTTGCTTTATGTTTTGTATTTTGTCAGAGCACGTTATTGGGATCATCAGTTTCAAAAAATACTTATTGTCTTGGTTTTAGGAAAATTTTGCGCATATTCCCACATACACATCTATTACTTGTATGATCTCCAGTGTTAAAATGGGTAAGTTGGGGGTACAATGAGTTGTGCAAAAAAATTAGAAATGGCATATTGCCGACTTGCAAATTAACATCTCCAATATTGAGCTGGGTTGTTTCAATGGTTGTAGCTCAAGAAAATTTGTGTAGATCTAGCTTTTTGTGGAAATTGCCAACATTGTATGTATTAGCCATTTTACACCCAGCCTAGAGTCTACCATTTTTAATGGTGAAGGTCTATACGGGTCTACAAAAGTAAAGTTCCTGCAAACATTTTTGCCTTTTTATCCTCAAATTAGTTGCACGAAAGTTATTTTCCTGACTTTTTTGTCTCATTTAAAATTTAAAAATAAATTGTTTCAGGATATCAACTAATGTATCTATGATTTTATTTGCAGCCGTACTCGTTGGAATATTATAAATCTTTAAAGCAAAAGATGGAGTTGCTTGATTTTGCACTGAGTTATCATGATGGGAATGCAATAATGGCGGTACGTTTATTGTTCTACTTTCAAATTTTCGGTATAAAATTTTGTTTTTACTGCGTTTCTCTCACGAGTATTTTGTTTTCAATTTCTATAACTTTTTTAGATTTTAGTTTCTTTTTAATTTTCCCACAAAATTTTCGAAAAGTAAAGTAAACAAATTTAAAATGTATTAAAAATTTTAAAAATATTTTTCAACACAAAGACTACATCATCAATACTTTTATGGTAACAAAGTATAAGAACAGGCTTGTTTGCCAAACTGTTGAACATTATGGATAAAACATTTCGTGTTTTGCTAATCTAGACTGCTGTATTATGTGTTTTCCATGTTTTTATATTTTAAATGTTTTTAAAGACAGATTAAAATAAAATATTTAGAGAAATTTATAAATATTTTGTTGCTGTCCCAAGTAAATTAGGGAAGTTTAGATTCAAAATAAGTATGAGTATAAGGTTGGCAAATGCACTCCAAAAGGAGATTTTGCAGAAAGAACATCTTTGCTTACCTTTACCTTACCTTACCTTTGCTTACTTTACATTCTATTTTTACAATGTCAAAGGTTCTGCATAGATTTACCTTTCTCGCTCTTCTTCTCGAAGTCTTCAGCTTGTTTTTTCCTAAAGACGATGAAAAATAATAAATTTCAAGAATGCAGATTTGATTGACACGATGTTCTGATTCCTCGTGGAAACAACATTTATCACAAGTTTGTTCTTGAAATTTTATGTTGAGTTGTTTTCCATATCGTACTCATCCTTGAACTCTTTCTGGATCTAAACCTCACTGTTATTGCATTGTGGCTAGTCTAAGCGTACAAATACGTCATATGTTAACAGGAGCCACATATTTTATTTTCAGGTCATAATATTTTTGAGAAGAACTTTGAAGCCGAGTAAGTATTCTTTATAATTGATTTTTTTTGGCTTGCCCATGAGAGAAATTTACTAATTAGATTTATATGACCTCTAATAATTTTAATTAATTTTTCTAATTTTAGTTAATAGTTTATTGGCCAGAGACACGTGTCCCAGGCTGCCGGTTCCTATGCCACAGATTGCAGATTTTTTAAAGTGAATTGTCAATATGTTGCACACATAATCTAATCGACCGGACGCCAAACTTCGTAGCACAAGATGATAATTGGAATCTGTATTAAGATTAAATTTTCTTTTTGTTGGCTTCAGGTATCTTTGCTAAGCAACTTCGAAGGCGACCAGAGGCTGTCAATCATTTTGTTCGATATCTTGAAGCTAACAATGATTTGAAGACATTGATGGATCTGTACTTGTACGTGTTATAAAGATTTATTAAAATAGAATATTCTTGTGTGTCATATGTGAAGCATTTTATGAGAGATATTTGTTTTGGAAGCAACTTTCTATGTGTTCTTGTGTGTCATATGTGAAGCATTTTATGAGAGATATTTGTTTTGGAAGCAACTTTCTTTTAAGTCCAACAACGTAAAACCTACGGTATTAGCATGTGATAATTTGGCACCGAGTGTGTAAAAAGGTGAAAGTGAATGAGCTTTTGTAATTTATTTTGATTCCGTAAAATTGAGACCATGTGGGAGCTGAGATGCCAACGTAGTTCTAACAATTTATTCGCTCAATATTGGTCATTTATTTCTATATTGGAGTTTTAACTATAAGTAAAATTGCCAAAATCCCTCACATGTAAAATATTCGAGAACGCTCTGACTGCAAATACGCTTTATCTAAAATCGCTTTACACGCTGTCACCTTATAGAAAACAAAAATAACGGAATGAATCTCCTATTTCTTTCTTTTCTAAAACAAGCATATTCTCTTTGTGTTTGTCATCTTTGCGAGAGGTAGAATCGTTGTCGATATTGATCTCAGTTTTCAGACCTTCTTTGGCAACTTTACAGCTGAGTGGTTTATGGACCTTTACTAATAACTCACGATTATGTTCGCGATAATTTTTGTATCAGCAACTGTACTGAACTTCATCTAAAATTAAGCAATACCACCTCTGAGATAAGATAGAAGCAAGCAATTTTTCATAAATTTCAATTGGAGCAATTTCTCGTGCTTTCGTGGTACGGCACCGTGACCATAGATGGAACTGTTTAAACCCAGTACATGGTAAATGGTCCTTTGCGCTGAAAATAGCAAAAGGGGTATCACATCCAATATGCAATATGTTAGACTGTTTTCAATTACTCAGTACCATTTTCAATTAATATTCAAGCCCAAACATCCCAGCAACCATTTAAGCAATTTGAATTCCAAATGTTGACTGAAAATTAGATAACTTCAATACTACCCAAAATCCTAAGTTGCTTATGAATTAATAATCGTGTTTCCAACCTTATGTTATTGTGTGGTTTTTTCACCGAATTTTTTGTATCAATTCTTAAAGAAACGTTGTAGGGTTTTTGGGTCAGTCTGAGGTTTGTCTTGATTTTTAGGTATTGCTATCTGGTATTACATGTTGAAAACTAAGGGTAACAATCTTACTCAAAATTGATGCCTTGAAAATTGAGGTACTAAATTTTGAAACTTAGTTACAGAAATATATGATAATTTGTTCAGGAAGTAGGAATATTACACAAATGACTGCGGAAAAGTTTTGATTGTATTTTATATGGCTTATATTTTTTTACAGGCAACTTTACAGGTCAGAAGATGCAGCAGTAAGCTATAATTTTTCTTTTTTTCTTTTGTATACACAATAAATACGGAAAATCAGAGTCTTTGCTTTTACAGAAGACTGGGAAATTATCTTCTTCAAATTTGTAACTTGAAAGTAGGCTAGACTTCGTTTTAATGGAGAAAGGAAGTGAATATGGATATTGCAGATAATTTGTTTTATTTTAGTTGTTGCGATATCAATATGTTACTACATTGGAAAATCCAACTACGAAGCTTCGTGAAATCGAGAAATGGCAAAGGTATTTATATTTTCTGGAATTTTCATGAGTTGTACTGGAGTCAAGTGGTGTACAACTAAATTCATAGCTAGGGGACTCTAAATTTATGAGTGCTGAGCAGTGGTGAATCCACTGTAACGCCGGGGGTTTGGAGGCTACTATGTTTATGTATATAGTAGCGAATCTCTTCAGTAAGTAAAAAATGAAATAAGGCATAATTCTTACTATTAATTCTAGCAAATACCCAGTCCTCCGCTGATTGTCATTGCTGCTGTTTCAAAACTGACTGCTGGCTAGAGTGATTACGTCAGCCTGTTGTTTGGCTAGTTGGTGTATGCCAAAATGAATCAAATTCAGATTTAAATGTCAAATAAAAAGTTATTAAAATTCAAAATCCACAGCTGAAAAATAGCCAAGAGCCCCCAAAATGTTGGTTAAGATAACTAGGAGGCTGTGGACCTTGAGCTTTCTGTTCTACGCCACTGCTGGACTCTGTTGTGTTGGATGTCCCAAAATTCCTTGGTTTGATTGAGTCTATCGACGAAAGTATTGCGGCACTTAAAGGGATACCAAATGTGTTGCTGTTACTCATTGTTAACTTAATCAAAAGTGCCTTAGTTTTTAAGACATTTTTGGTGCCTTTTTAGTGGGGATGTTTATCTTGAATTGTTTGATGTATTTGACCCAATCAAATCATTGGCCTTTTTGGTACACCGGAAATATGCAAAAACAAAAACAATCCTAAAGTGATTTAAATTGAAAAAAATTTACAGTAAAGTTCAGCTTTTGTTTATATTATAAAAAAAGGTGAAAATGTTATGTTTTATCTTTTTGATACATTCATGCCGAATGAGGCCAAAATTAATTCTTATATTGACTGAAATTGTTCTCCTCGTTTGATTAAGAGGGCTAGACTCAAGTTTAATTTAACGTTAATAAATATTAAACAATAGTATTCAGTTTTAATACAAATTCATTCTTGTCAGTTCTGTCCTTTTTGATAAGTAAGTTTCACAATAGTTAACTATGAAACATTCATTATTATTTTGAAAATGAATAAAGTTTTTATCAAATCGGATTAAAGGGAAAGCAAGAACTTTGAAGAAGTATCAGAAATGGCTGTGTACATAGAAGAGGAATGGACCCTTCTTGATAAACAAATAAAAATGGAGGTGAGAAGTTTATGCTATATGGGTTTGCAGGAAGGTTTATCTTTTTTAAAGTTTTTTGTTCGGTGGGAGGGCTGATTCAGGTTACGTTTATTTTTTAAGGGTAGAGGTAATTAAAGGTTGGAATATTGGTAAGAACAACCAAATAATATCCTCTCATCTCGGTTAAAATCTCACAATTAAATCATTGACGTGTTTTGTGTTGTGTGTTGTGTGGTGTTATTTTTCTCGTGTTGTGTGGTGAAAAGGAAGTTCACGAAGAGGTTGCTTTAGAACCATTAAGACGAATGGATACGTTACGTGTGGCAAAGGCAATGAAAGCTCTGGTTCTGAAGAGAGTAGAACGGAAATTTTGGATGTGTTTCGGAAACAGAAGAAGAAGGCACGGAAAAGTCTTCATGGTCAATGGAGATCACCGACCAACTCGTTGATGTTGTCTTTAGTGATGAATATTTTTGTAAGAAATTTATATTTACGAATGTGAAAGTGAAAACGGAGTAATTTATTTAAAAATGATGAATAGAGTAATGCCAGTAGTGAGGATTTAGCAACATCAACCAAAAGTTCCTCAAGCTCAAATTTTTCAGGGCAAAGTATTTCCTCAAGAACGATCATTTGTTCACATAAATGGTACATTATGGAAAGAGCGAAAATTCAGAGGCCACAGTTCAGCTAACTGACCAACTGCAGAATGACCCCATGAGTGATATGTTGCAATTTTTACTGAGAAAATTAAAGTGCACGGGAGCATGAATTGCGTTTATTCCAAATGATGTTCAATGGAAATCAAGCCATACAGCGCAATTCACACCACAATTTTCGCAGCCACAAAATGTTACTTCTGGTCAATATCTTCATCAAGCATATTTTGATCCAAGAAAAAACCACACCCAGGCACGTGGACAAGTTGATTTTTCTAGAAACAGTCAACATTTTAGAAAATCTGATCAAGAAGATTTGTCCAATTTTGAAAATTTGAACATTAGTTTCATTAGTTTCATTAGTTTTATTTGGACATTAGCTTCATTTTGAACATTTTAATGATTATGTTCATAGGTTATCTAAAACCTGTCTATAGGCAGACACATTTTGTTTTTAAAAAGAAACCGACTACATATCGGTTGCATTTTATTTAGATTTCCTGGGAAGCACAAATTTTCGTAAGTACACGAAGCTGACTTTTATATTAAAGGAATTATGTCAATATGAAAATGGCTCAAAGTCCAGCCGCTCTCCTTTGATGCCTGTAAAAGTTTTACCAACCAAATCATGCAAAATTTGTAGAAGGTCTTGTGATAAAGGCGTTGTTGACAGTTTATTGTTTTCTTGCTAATAATAGAAGGATGACATATACTGACCTAATGCCTTTAAGAAACTCAATATAAAACACATATCAGATAACTCAAGACAGGCAAACTACTGAGAAAAACCACTGGTACCAAAGTCTGAGCCTACATTCCTACAAGCTGCTGTTTAGTGAATCAAAGCAAACCAACAAATTTTAGATTTTAGACCAAGCAAACCATCACGTTTCAGACCAAGCAAATTTGTTCTTCTGGTTTGTATATGCGCCCACATAACACAGTTGATCACATCTTAGCACAATTTATTAAGAATATATGAAAGCAAAACTTGAAAATATGGAATTTTTAAATTTTTGCTTTCTATTTTCTATTTTGCATTGGCATTTGGTTTAGGCAATTATTTGAGATGTTGAAAAGCCAAAAAAAACTGTTCATGTGCAAGCAGAGTATAAAGCTAGGATAAATGCGGAAACCCAACAAAAATTCACAAATATTTAACTCATCACAGAGGCACAAAGAAGTTAGAAAATTGGTATGTCGTATGTGTTGTTGTGGGGGTCTGGAAGTTTAAAAATGCTAAGATCGTCATAATGAGAGCTACTGTTCTCCTCTCAGTGTATCCACGGGCCTTAAGAATCGTGGTGTGATTTCTATTTGTGTGTGTTTTCATTTTTCTGGTTTCTCGCCACCCATGCTATCGTTTATGCATCGGTAGTAGGACATCATGAACTTATTTGCTATCACAGGCTGGTCGGCGGCCTGCCTGCTTGACCAACTTACCTGTAATTAATTAAACTAATTAAAGCAAATTAATGTAACTTATTAAAACAAAATCTACAAGATGACAGTTCGGAGGAAACATGGAAATCGTGGGTGCGGAGCTACTGGAAGATTCTTGTAGCCACGCCAATCTAGCTAAACAAACACCAATAAAATATATATCTTCGTTAAAAGTCTTTTTACTGAAAACTGACCAAATTTGATGCTGTTTGGTGTTTGGCTAATTTTGATTTTCAAGACCACAATTTTCAAGACAAGGCTCACAAGAAAGACCACACTAAATTAGACAATTTTTAAGACAAGGCCTACAAGAAAGACCACACTAAATTAGGCTCTGCCAATAAGAGACACTAAACGTTTCTGTTTTGCATTCATTCTTGACATATGTGTATTTAGATTTTATTTCTAAAATTGGCTTTTTTCCTTTTAATTTCAGGCAGAGGATAGTGCTGCTGAAAGGCAAGGAAAGAATGCATCATTTCGATTTCACAAGCGAGCTACTCACATTCCCCTGAAATCACTCCTGACAACATTATACTATTCTGCTATGTATCATTTTGAGAAGGTTTGTTGCATTCATTCTTATACAAAAAGTTATATTAGACTAGCTAAGGAAAATAAAAATGAAGATTATTGAGGAAGTTCTTATTTTGTTAGCTTTTTGGGGTTTCTTGAAAACAACTTAAAAGAATTTTAGAATCAATAGGAATTTGCTACTGTTTACGATCATTTCTCGAAATATTTGTTGAAATTTTGTTTTCATGTTGACTCTTTAGGTAACTACTGATGAGATACTTTACTTCTGTGAATAAGGTACAAAATCAAATGTTGGATTTCACGCAAAGTTGCTGATAGATACAATTAGGGACCACCAAAGCTCTGCATCCTGGAAAAGGAGCCATGTGCATTAAAGAAGATTAATTAGTCATTTTTGTTATATTTCAAATATTGCATTTTGTACAGAATTTTATCATGAGTATTTTTTTTTACATTTTGTGACATTTTTAGCAAACTGATCCATTTCATCCGTCTTCAATCAAAACAGCTTTTAAGGTATAAATATACTTTTTCCTTATTTTCATTTATCAAATACTGTTACGATTTCGTCTAGTTTACTTGTGGTTGAATTCATTGAATTTTCATTGAATTCATTGATAATGCATTGCACTTGCACTGATCTCAAGATATTGACAACGATTCAATTCATTTTTTAAATTTAAGACGTATTTTGGATAGCACAGGTTTTCGTTGTGATATTGGGAAAAACTAATTTTTTAGGCATGGGTTCTAGCATACTTCAGAAAGGAATTGAAGTGTAACAACTAATGTTCGTTTCAGTAATTCTATCAGGAGTAAATATTCTTAAACATAAACATCTTAAACAGTGTTCCTACTCAACGATGTTTATTTATTTAATCTATATTCATAAACACAGTTAATAAAAATTCATTGGAAAATTAATGTATTAATATTTTAAATCTGCTTTGACTAATATTTCCGAAAAAGGTAACTTATGGAAGCTGATGATATAACTCAAAGCTGGTATGTTACAGATTTTTATTGTTGGAAAAATCTAATTCTCTTTCAGATGGTCGATTCAAAATATAACAAAATCATTCCTGAATATTGAAATTATATAAATCCGAACTGAAACATTGAGCTGAAAAATCAATTTGGAAAGTATTCTACATATGTCATGAATATTGATTTTTTATAGTTTTATTCCTCTGGTTTGACAGAAAGCTTCAATTTTGGATTTTATTGGGCAGAACGTAGTGACCAGAAGATAGATTTTCCCAAGAAAGGTAGGTATCACATAAGTGAAACCTCCTCTATCATCAAAAAGCAAAAACAGAAATGTCAAAACTATACCTTGTCAAACACAGAAATGTCAAAACTATACCTTGTCAAACACAGCAGCCTTGCAAGCGTGTTTTAAGTTTTTAGGACACCCGCTATGACAAACTAAGGTTTTTTTTTGCAGTTGACGGACAGACAATACGAATGGACACTTCTTACTGCCCGTGCAAGATCACATCGATGGACAGACATTTCTGAAATCTTAACAACTTCGGTAATTTTTACAAATATTTATTTAAATTTTGCATATATACTTTCATATTGTTCCAGATTAATTCCATATTTGTAAGCTTTATGAAATTCTTGTTCAAGCAACTGTTTATTGATAATTAACAACTCGATGCCGTTTTTTATTTTAAAGAAAAGGGAGTTTTAGATTCAGAACGAGTTAAAAGAAAAAACCAGGGTTGGAAAATGCACTCCATTAGGCGATTTAGGAAAGAAATAGCTTTATTTGTAAGCCTGAAATTCTATTTTCACAATGTCAAAGGTTCTTCGTAGATTAAGCCTTTTCACTGTCGCCACAATTAAGGCAATTTCATCTTCTTCTCGGACTTTTCAGATTGTTTCTCCAAAAAAGACGACAATAGTCATTTTCATGTTGCAGATCTGAAAATCACAACGTTTTGATGACCCATGAGAAAGAAACGTTTCCCAAGCTTATTCTTTGAAATTAAGATTTAAGTGTTTTCCTTTTTGTAATCGTACTTGAATCCATCGTTTTTCGCTTCTGTATCAGTTAGTTAGAATATAATTCTTTAAACTAAGATTTTGAAAGATCATTTTCGTCGACTAGAAATTGTCTTATAATTTAATTGGCCCGTTATGTTCGCAAAGGTTTTTTAACACTAACTGGTCTCCCCAAATCCTGTGCTAAAAATAAGATTTACAGGAAGTGGTGATGAATTGGTGGGGAAGACGATTAACTTTCTGTGTGAAATTAAGAACAGCCAGAAGTCAAGCAAAACGTGCGCTTGTTTAAACAAAACTTCAAGCATGTCAAAAGAACCGCAGAGTAAATAGTTTTGAAGGAAATCCCAATGCCCGCGCTTAAAAAAAAATCATCTGCTCACTGGTAACGTATGCACAGAACATTTAAGTTAAAGCGAGCCTAATGTTATTTTGCCAAGTACCTTTCTCACAATTTTTTCAGAATCAAAATTTTTTCATTTAAAGGCTTACAAATTTATGTAAAACATGTGCATAGTGAAATTGACAAAAGAAATATATATTCCAATGACTGGATAATCGAAAATGATGAAAACCAAAAATCGATCTTGAAGGGGTACAATATCCTTAAATGAAATCATTTGAAGTGAAGTTCTTTCAATTTTTAATTTATTCTGTAGTTTACAAATAAGGTTCCCTGGATTGTTGCCTATTTTGCTTTGCTTGGCTGTACTTACTTTCTAAGGGCCTGGTCAGATTTCTCATGGCTTAAAAACAATTTTCAAGTCTCGATGAAATGAGCCTTGTTTTATAGTTTGGTTGTAGATGAAATGCAGATTTGTAAACATTTTGATATTTTGTAAACATGTTAAGTATGTTGATTGTATTTATTTTGATTTTTAACAAATTCAACTGCAACGTCACAATTTGATGATGTTGGAAAGACATGTCTATTCCTTTTTCCAGAAATCTAGAGTGTTAGTGAAATCTATTTAAAAACAGACCTCATTTTGCGACAGGGGTGGCTTCGGAGGAAAAGTGAAAGAAGTCAGATTGGTTTCGATAAAGTTGTAAACATTCTCCAGAGAGCTGGTGCTCCCAATGATGTATGAATTTTATTAATTTATCACTAATTGTTTTAGTTATTTCTATTTATAAGTTTTATGAGGTACTTTTATTTGATATATGTTATTAAATCTAGAAAGAACATCTATTAAGTTAATTTTGTATTTGTTTTGTACATGACTGAATGTTTAAGTTTTTTTTTAAGAAGTCTGAGAGCCAATTATCAGTAAGTTTTAAAAGTTTTATGTCATTCTCAAACTTTATTGTTAATCGTATTTAACAATATTTTATAGCTGAGTATACACACTTCTATATAATATTTTATTTGACAACACTTCTTTTATTTGAAAAGCTACTTTTATGATTGGTGTGATTGCTTACAAATTTATCATCTTGGACGTCGTAGTTCCTAAAGAGTTTTGAAATGAAATAGCTTTTTTAACAACTTTATTATTGAAGAAGGTTAAACTGTCGGAAAGCTTGGACTTGTTAAACTTTTCTAACGTTGAAATAAATAAATCGTCACAGAAGTCTAACACTGTACTCAAATGATCGAATTGTTATTATTATTTCGAACAGATCCTTGAGAAATACGTAAGACTCATTGAAAATGGTGATGTAAGATTAAAGATGGCGACGCAATGTAAATGTCATGAAGTTGCAATAGATGTATGTGAAATCTTATGTTTCTTTAAATGAAGTTTAAAAACGTATCTGTACGGGAAGATTTTTAACGCGCTGTTTATTTTAACTTTTGCCTAGAAGTGGTTCTTTTTTAATAAATAAAACCTAGCCACCCAACGGTATTGTTACTGATTGGTTATTGTTACTGATTGATTGTTACTGATTTCCTTTCTAATGCTGCTGAAAAATTCTTGAAAGAAAGACTTTCAAGAGAAGACGGTGCACATTTACTCTCCAGACGCGTTTTTATAGATTTTGAGAAAAGTTGTGCTAAAAAATGTTTACTGGTCTTTTTTGAATTTTCTAAAAGATAACATGTGCACATATCATTCAGAAAACGTTGAAAATTTACCAGCTTTTCGAAAGTTATTTTGTTTCCCCTTTCAGAAAAATAACTGATAGCTACGGAAATGAATAACTTAACGGAAAGAAAATTTAACCAAATGTATTTTAATGTGTAAATTTATCTGTCAAAAATACCTTAAATAACATTTTTATGTCAATTTCTTATAACAAGGGGATAAATCGGTAAAGGTGTTTGTTTATTTACTCACCCGGTTTATAAATACATAAATTATCCCCAGTGTTTAATTTAACGATTTTCGACTGTACCGTGGGAGCATAATTGTACTTAACTATCAGGAATACCAACCATGAATATAAAAGTTGTTGTTTGGAGGGATTTGAGATTTTTCTTCATGATTATTTATGTTTTGTCTTTTTAGACAATCGTTGCAATGAAAGATCGACAAAGACTTGAGGAATATCGCGAGCATGTTAAATTTGAAGAAAAATTTCGCAATAGAATTGGATGTCTCTTATCTGATAGCGTGAGTATCATTTTTGTGTGAATAATGTTTCTATTTTATTTTATCAAAAACTCTTTCATTATGGTTTATTACAAGCAATTTATGGTTTCTTTCACCATAAATTTCGTAAAATTGAAAAGAAACACTAAAGTATCAGGTGTGCTAAAAAAAACATTACTTTGGTTTCTTAATTTTGTTGCCCTCGTGAAAATACAAACTCATCATGATTACTAGCAATAGATAGTCTGACACTTAATGAAGAATTTTAGACCTCATTGATCGTAAAATGCAAATGTTGCAGTGAAAATATTGGAATTTTCCCCTTGTCTGAAATGAAAGAATATAGCAATTCTTTGAAGTTCGCAGAGTTCAAGATTTGTGGGAACTTCGTTACTTGTATAAGAACAGATTGCCCGATTGTATAAGAACAGAAAAGTTTCTGGTTTGAAAGGATGCATGTCCTAATAACTCTTCAATATCTCCGCATATACACTTGCATTTTATCTAAATGAGGTCTCAAATCGCTCGTCAATCTTCAGGTTTTCTATCGCAAGTAATCACATAGAGCTTCGTACTTTAGTTTTTGCAATATAATGTCAGGTTTCTTGGGGACACCTGGTTCTATTTTTTCATCATCGTAATTTTTTATTTCTACTTATTGAAATTAGTATGTTTACAATAATATGAATATTCGCAAAGATAGAATATGGAATTTACAAGGTTGTGACTACATATTGGTTCATGGGAGCAAAGGAGCCAAATCGCTTTTTGCTTTCCAGATTTAGCTGATTTTCTGAGATTATAATTTTGAGTTATCAGTGGTCGTTTTTGATGTTGATTTGAAGGCCTGAACTCACAAAAGCAAACAATAAATTTCATGAAAGTGAACATTTAATCCATTCTTGATGCATGAAATTTCAAGTAAAGGTTACAATAACACATCTTTAACTATTTAAAAAATGGCTCCCTAGGATAATTTAATTAATTTACTGATTAGAATATAATGTTTTAATACTACGTTGATTGCTATGTGTTCTTTTGGAATGTTTGTTAGTTCGTTTTTTGATTAAGGATTTAAATATGTTGAACTTTTCTGCTCTTTAGTATTACATGTACATTTTTTTAATTGTGGCACTTTAAATTGTAATTCGAACATTTTTTACCAAGTTATATAAAATTTATTTTAAAATTACGAAACTTAAATTAATAACCATTTTTTTTGCAGCAAATAGGATGGAGATGAAGTGAAATTATTAAAGGTAGTGAAGCGAGAAAATAGTTACCAAGTGGTTCAGTGTATGTATGGCTACATGTGGTGCATCTACTAAGGTGTAAAATTAGGATAACTACCAACTTCTTTTAACTTTTAAGATTGAAATATTAGCATGGGTAAGAACCACACCTTTGTTTGTGCACATTTATTGCTGCTTTAGCTGTGTAAAGGTTACGTCAATAATCATTAAGTTGCACGTTTTTTAGTTTAGCATTGGAATTATAATGTAACTTTAAAACGAGAGCCACCAGGACAAGAAAGAGTGCATTTTTTGTTACACTTTTCATTATGTTAAGTTTTGTGAGACACCTCTGGTGGGAGGTAACCATTTTGTAAATGGTTTTAAGACATTTTTTATGAATGAAAACATTGTTTAACTTAATTTCAACAATTTAGAGCACACGACCATTTATTTATAAGCAAATTATATTTTTGGTTGGTACTAAAGCTGCCTAATTTTCATCCAAAATTTGGAACTCAGGTTTCTTAAATTGATCTTTAGATGTTTAGTACTGTGCTTCAGGAATTTTCGAAAATAGTTCTGGGTAGTTGAATCTTGTATAAATTACAAATACTACTGGGCTTAAACAGTTCCTATTCACAGTACGCTACTACGAAAGCACGATAGCGTGCTCCAGTTGCAATACATTAAAATTGCTAATTTGTCTTTTGTAAGTTGCTTACTTATATCTTATCTTAGAAGTGGAGTTGCTTCATTTTAAGTTTAATTTAGGTACAGTTGCTTATAGAGCAGTTACTTACGAAACAAATCGTGTAATGCCATGCCTCTATCGAATATGTGAAACATTTTGTAGAAGTAAGAAAAAACGCTTGCTTTTTGGAGGTAAAATGTCAATTGTATTGTTCGTGCTCATGCGTAATATATTTAACATCATCTTATCCTTTTTCTAAAATTTCTTGGTTTTTAAGTAAAATTAAAGGTTTTATGCTGCACATATGTCATTGGTAATGATTGTTTAGTGAATTGTAATTGTTTATATTTGCCCTGCTTGTACATTTTTTGCCGTCATTTATGATTTTAAATTTATATATATAATTTATGTCTCTATTGATTGGATGACATATAATTGTTTCAAGTGCATTTGACGCGCAAATTTTAAATGCAAATATTTATTCTTCAATACAGAGCAATTTCGTACGGGAAACCCCATCCTTTTTTGGTTTTTAAATATATCTTCTGTAGTTTTTGCAATATCAAGGTTTGAAGGTGGCGTTTTAGTGGTGAAAAGTGTCATTCAATTTGCCAAAAGTGGCATTATTTGTGACGTTATTAGCTGGTCTTGTGCAAATGACAAAATGTCAAATGACTGTTTATTCAAAAACTATTGAAGCAAAATCATTACAAATTTCGTAGGCAACAACTGAATGGTAATAATAAATATATAGGCAATAACTGAATGGCAATCAACGTTTTCAAATATGAAATTTCGTCGCCATGACAACATATTAGTTACCAGACCTGCCAAATAAAAATTCAAAAAATCTCAACATTCATTTAATTGTATGAAAGAAGATTTTTACATAATTTTGAATAGTTCTTAGCAAGCTCGATGCTGATTCAAAAAATCCAAAAATAAAATATTTCCTCCGCGAAGTGACATAAAATTATATAAATTAAAACAATTAAGGGAGTCTGGTAACTAGTTCATTGATGTGGCAACAATGTGTGGATTGTCAAAAATGTGTTCACGGCTTAATTGTTGTACTTACCAAATTTTTATCGACTTTGCTTTAGTAATTTTCGAGTAATCATTGATTTTATGTTTTGTTATTGTCAGGATACCAACCTTTCAGAACTAAAAGAGATATCGAGAAGCGGAAAAAGCTTTTACAAGTTTTATATTTGTCAAAGGCCTTATAAATGATAAAATAAAAATGTTGATGTCATATGCACTTTAAACTTTTAGCTTTAAAAATACGTTTTCCTAGGCTAATATAATGACATGGAATATTTTGGAATTGTTTGATATTCCATTTGATATGGAAAAAATCGTATACATACTTATAATGTTGAACAATGTTTTATATTGCTGAATAAACTTTTTGAATCAATCAATCTTTTTATTGTCGTTTACGTTGAAACAAGTGTGACTAGTTTTTGCACTTCAGCAACTGCTCCAATCATTGATACTTTAGGTGATCCTGATTGCGCAAAAAAATGCTTTTTCATAATCATTACCGTGCGATGGTGCAATATGTATTTGCCGTAGTCGATTTAGCAATTTTATTTGAAGCAGCTGTGCTGGTCGCATTTTTTTGGACGAACGTCGAAAAGAAAATATACTTCGTTATCACAGGGACGCCATGAATCCGGAGGAGGGGATACTTTATTGTTATTTTGATTGGACCTGCAGCTGTTCTTTTGAAAAATCCCGGGATGGCAGGGGATAATTTACTATTTTGTTACACTGGATGTGCTGCTCAAAAGCGTCACTTTTTTGTTTAATTTTCCTAAGACTACATATCAGTAAGTCTTCTTTTAATTCTATGCAAATGGGTTAATGTTTTCTATATTTTCATGTAAAATGGTGCAATAACATTTTCAAATAAATAAACTTCTTATTTTTGCAGTATGGTTAAAAAAAGCCACAATATCATTTAAACAGGTGAAGATTGAACAAAACAAATGGGTCATTTCTTCAAACTCCAGCCGCGTTGTTCCCGCTTTCGTGCCTGCTTTCGCGCCAAAAAGCGAAAATGACAACGAGGCCAGAAACAAGGGTTTGTCTCTTATTCTTTGTTGGTGATGATACTTATTACTGCTTCAAATGAAACTTGAAGATTACCACAAAATTGTTGATGTTATTCGCTGTGGTGAGCATAAAAAGAAGCAAGAATGTCTTACCAACCTAATGAAAAGATTTTGTGGGTGAGTAAGTAAGGCCAAGCACGTTCGTTCGGGTTAATTTTGCCAAATGATAATGAATGAATGATAATGCCAAATGGTAGGGATATCTAGTCTCGTTCTTAAATAGCTTTTTTGAATAAGATTCTGTGAAATTTAGTTAGTTCGGATAAAATTTAGCTTGTTTGAGTTAAAATGTTAACATTTCTCACTGATTGAAAAAGTTCAGGAATGACCTACTTCAACTTGCTGCAGTTCCCAGGACACCTTTTAAATATGATTTTTGAAATCTATTCTATACCTTGGAAAATCCAAAATGGGCGTTTATGCCAAAAAATTATGGGGTCTCCCATTCGGATCTTTGAGAAAAAAGAATGTGTAGTTTTTGTGACGTGTTTGCAAATATATTATAATAATTAAATCATTAAAGAACTACAGTACAGGCCATTCGTAACTTAACATAGCAAGAATTCTTACAGATTTTTATCAGTTCTTTGAAAGGCTGTA
>JAYJMH010011669.1:0-48561 GCA_036873815.1 Phacellophora camtschatica | reverse complement strand
CTTGATGACGGATAGAGACGTGTGGAGAAGCCATGTTCGTTCTCGCCGGAAGGCGCCTTAAGTCAAGTAAGTCAAGTAAAGGTGAGGCCTGAATGTAGAGATCTAAATCCTGATTGCTGCGTATAAAAAAATTGATTTGTGTTCTAAAAAATATATAATTGATCGTAGATGATTTTCTCAAAAAGTCTGGAGAAAACTGTTAAGACGGACATAGGACGATAGTTGGATATATCATCCCGTGCAACATCTTTATGAATTCCGGGGTTAGACATGGTCGTTTGTCTCGCCTCTTCACCTGAATTAATTTCCCAGCTCAATTACGCCTCTTAAACTGACGTTAAAAATGCGGCCTACTTTTGAAAACCTAGATCATAATTTATTACTC
Source organism: Phacellophora camtschatica (assembly GCA_036873815.1). Lineage (NCBI taxonomy): Eukaryota > Metazoa > Cnidaria > Scyphozoa > Semaeostomeae > Ulmaridae > Phacellophora > Phacellophora camtschatica. The sequence continues at coordinate 48,176 of JAYJMH010011669.1, read as the reverse complement.
CATAAAATACGCAATCTAACTTTTAGGAGGGAGGTTTAAATTCACTCTTTGTAACTTTTATGAGGGAAAGGCACTTCAAAGAAACAATTTTATAACATAAATAACTGCTCGTATTCAAATGTCATATAAAAGAACTGTTGAATACAACCTAAATGCGGCAGATATTTCCGTGGTTGGAGATAAAATTAGGAGCAGAGTTATATTATTTGTTGCATGTATCCAAATAAAAGTAAAAAGTGATCACCCGGAAAAATAAAAGTGTCAGTGTTGCAAACATTCAGTTCATCTAAAAAATAATATGACGTATATGACAGATAGGCAAAAGAAGAAAACAAAATGAGAATAAAGCCCCACTAACTAAAAAAAACATTAAATAACTATGCAAATGTGATTTTATACATTTACTTGCACTGAAAAAATGGAAGCCAGAATACCAATGGCATTGCTCTCAAAATGTTTAAGGCATCCAGACTAGCAGTATATAATTATGATTTTTGAAAACTAGACAAAGTTGCAGATGCGTACAATAGTTTAGGCATTATTTCCTGTCACCCAATGAAAAAACAGTAAAAAGGTAGATATAATTACCAATGTAAGAACTTGGTCATAGACAACATGATCTAAAAATAAAGAAAACATCACGAAAATTGTAACTATTGCTTTAATATTAAAATCCGCTGTGTAAGAACAGAAGTTACCGTAATAATTCGATTAAGCCCCCGGGAGGTGGGTGTATTCAAAACTCGACCTTTGATAGGGGGGCTTATTCGAGAGGGGGGCTTATTCAAAAGTCAGCTTCCCTGAGAGCATTATCGAAAAAAAGCGTGAGTATTACCTAAAAAAGTTATCTTATATGAAATTATGACACGATCCCTATTGCTGCTTGATATGATAAGCTGGCCATTGCAGAAGCAACAACGGCAAAAATGGACCAAAGAGGCAAAACGTGTAGCCAGTCTAGTCCAGCTGAAGAACATATCAACAGACAGTTTACTCACATGCAACTTTTTTAAGAGTACAGTATCACTCGTTGTAGAAATGGCTGGTTTTGCTGCCTTCCAAAATTGATTTTGAGCAGAATAGCGATTCATAGGAGATACTCTGAAGAGACTATCTGCAATCAAACATGATATAAACAAATGTTCAAATGATATAAATAAATTATAATATATAACATATATCATCCATGAACATTGAAGAAAAGTTAGCTTCAAAATATTTACATATTTCCTAATAATTTATAAGAAAACATTTGAAAAGCACATGGTTTAAACAGCCTAAAGCATTTCAAAACGTTTTTTAAACTAATTTTCTTTCAGACTGACACAATTTTTCAATAACAAACAAATGTAATGTTGTAATTTAATTTCACCTCGGTATTTGGTTGGTGGGTTATCCAGTGCACCAGCATCTGGTTCTACCACAACGCGATCGTCAACGAGCCTGTAAAATTATAAAATAGAACATCAAATCATAGGACAAACATTTGCCCTCTTAATTATGCTTTCTGGCCCACAAACTATAAACTATAGCCTATGCAATAAGACTTGCACAGTGCACATCAGCCAATGAAATATGCCAGGGTCTGGTTCAACCCAAACGCAATTATATGAGGCTGTACAATTATCAAATAAAACATCAAATCATAGGACAAACATTTACGCTTTCTTTCCCACGAACTATGAACAATAGTCTATGCAATAAGACATGCACAGTGTACATCAGCCCATAAAATATGCCAGGGTCTGTTTCAACCCTAACGCAATCATACAAGGCTGTAAAATTAAAGAAAAAACACTAAATCATAGGACAAACATTTGCCCTCTTAATTACGCTTTCTGGCCCCCGAACTATGAACTATAGCCAATGCAATACACAATGCACCTTGTACACCAGCGCCTCTAAAACGCTTTGCAATATTGCCTATTTTTTACAAAATTTAAAACAATAAATATTTGTCGTTATGAAAAATCCGCAAAGAGATTGTATAATCGTATGCTCATTCAGCAAAATATATGTTATTTAACTTACGCATATAAATTTAAAAAAATATGTGTATCAAAACGACACAAAACAGAAACTTTTAAATTTACTAAAAACTAACATAAAAATACATAACACAAGAAAAAAAAACTCAAATTTGAAGTTGACGTAGACTTATTTCACAAGCGATACCCTGGATCTTTGATTTATTTATTGATGTCAGGATACTTTGAGCGGATTGGCCAAGAGAAGCCAATGTTAAAGTGGGAGGGAATGAAAGGTGGAATTATGCAATGAGTCTACAAAGCTCACATCAATCATTTATACTTTTGAAGTAAAAGCTGTCAAACATGAATTAACAAACGCAAACGATTGTTTTGATCTTCAAGGAAAGCAAACCGCATCTTATTTCGTTGATCTAAACATACTTTAAAAAATTGCTTTAATCGACGTAATATAATAACAAATGTTGACAGTTGAAAAAAATCTACTTTAAACAGTCCAGAATATGTATTTTAATCCAATTTAGAAAACTACAGATGATTTAATATGAATGAATAATTCATAACCAAAATAATGGCTTTCCGTAACAACGGCACCAAGATACAAATATAACCTGTTATGAAATTTGTTTTCAACCAACTAGATAGGGCCACCGAGGGAAATGACGGACCCCTATAAAATTTAAGCTTTACTGCATCTATTTAAATTTATAGGATTAAAAGTAATTTATATTCATTCGGGACGGTGGAAATAGCGCATGTTGACTGCAGGCCAAGGGGCAGTTCAACTTTGTCCCCTTCTCGGCGGGCCTACAACTAGATATCCAAACAAAATTGTGAAGAAAACCTACCCGAAATTATTTAGATTATAATGGGTGACCGAAAAAAAACTATCCTTGCTTGCATGGCTGTAGCTTTAAATCAGTAAAACAACGAATCTCAAATTGTGCATAAAACGACGTCCGAAGGACAAACTTGAAGTTTGGGATATCATCTAGTCATCTGCGCTCACGTTTACCTGTCCAAAATATGAAATCAAGATTGCCCACATATGTGAGCTGCTAAGTTAATTTGAGAAATCATTATTTATTTTCCTTTTCATGTTTTGATGTTAAAACAAGCTGCTTGCTTTAATGTCACTTTTGGAGGTCGAAATATGAAAATATTTACTGTAAGCTCATGGATGAAGGTTATTTTAATTTACAGTTTTGGACATGTAAATGCGATTGCAGATGACTGGATGATGTCCCAAAATATAAGTTTGCTCTTCGGACATCTTTTTGAGGACAATTTGAAATTGTTATCGTCGCAGATTTTGAGCTACATCCCTGCAAACGGTAATTTTTTTTCTTTGGGTTCATCCGGTAGATACAAATTAAAATTATGCGTTGCTTCTAAATTAAATATCTGGCAACTAAGTATGATAAACTGTAGTTTTAAAATACGACCCATATTTAGAAGCGTATCTTCAATCGTCCTTCTGCGTTTATCGTGCATGTTAATAATGCAGTAACTTGCACGTTTATTATTTGTCAGAAACTTAAGATTAAGATGGGATTAAGGAAAAGGCTTAGAGTTGCCAGAAAACCAAGGAAATCATTTTGTTATGAAGATAAAACCCAAGATGCAGTTTTTGATGAAATTTCCTTGCAAAAAGCGTTCATCTGATTCTTGCACGGTGTGTTCTAAAAAATTGTTTTAAATGCAAAAATCTGTTTACGAAACATTTCAGCTGTTTCCGTCTGCTTTCATTCGACAAATAACGGCAGATGAGCTCGGCAGATGGCATCGAATGCCGTCATTTACATCAAAGCCATATATTTAGATATTACAACCGCATATTGTGAATATTTGCAAAAATGATCCCCCTGGAAATATATTTTTAAAATAAATTTCAATACATCATATTATAGCATTTTGAGGAGTTTAAATACAAAATTAAGAATTTTTTAGAAATATTGCAGTTTCAACAATTTCTCATAAATGTTTCGCCACTTTGATTCATAGGGGCCGTTCATTGTTTATACAGGAGTTGGTACCAAACCGAAGAGAAACTGGTTGGGTAGTTTAAAATGTTTGAAGATATTTGATTTTCCTCGTTTTCTTAGAAAGTTTTTAAGGTTTGGGCAGAACACATTTTCTTAGAAGCATTCATTTCTCTTCAGTTCCAGCCCCGGTATTAAAAATGAACGGTCCCTAAATCAATTTTCCTACTAAAATTTCAAATAAATGTTCTAATGCAAAACCAATAGTATGTAACGCATTTTTACTTACCCGAGGGTACCGATGAATCCACTGACTCCACCTTCGGCAAATAACGAGATGACATCACCAATGTGCAAGAAACTCGAAGAAGAGGCCATTTCAATGACTTCTTGTTCACTGCAAGACGAAATAATATTCTCACGATGGAACATGATGTAAAATAGATCTTGTAACCATTTACGTTACGCGATATTTAGCATGTATAGTTCGCATGTAGCAACAGCAACATGAGTGCTTCGAATGAAAACCAAAGCATACAGATCAATGATTCCAGATGTCCTTTTGAGATCGATAATATTTTTAATCAGCAGGATAGTAATCAACTCATCCCAAAGCAACAAAAACCTTACAAAGGAACCAACATATTTACATAAAATGATGCATTTCTTCGTCAAACCTATTCCATTTGATATATTTTTCTGAACTTCCTTAGAAAAGATATGTTTGTGTGGATTTATATACAAAATAAATATTTAATGAGCTGCTGTATGTTGTATATGTTTAAAAAGAAAACTAATTATCCAATAGAATGTTCATCCAAAAAGACTTAACACTACAGGTGATTTCAAGTTTTCTTCACTTTGGCTTGCCTGTTCTTAATGTTGATAACATTACAACATACTGAATACATGATAAAAGTTATGTGGGTTTGAAAAATTGCAAAAATTTGATTTTGACAATAATCTTAAAAAAATTCCCTACAAACTAATAGCAATGATAATATTACTGATTTATCAAAACTTATTTAAAAACAACTTTATTTAAACTTATTTAAATCTTAAAACAGAACTGTTCATCGCCAAAAAATCTATCATATTATTCTTTTTCAGAATTTAAAACAGTGGATATAAGCTTGTTCCATTCATTCTTTGCATCCATTGATTCTGATTTCTAAATCAAATAAAAATTGTTCTTTCAATGACTCAAAGGCTTGTAACTGTCTTGAAGATAAACAAATTGTCATTCTTTAAACAAACCCTTTTAAAAGCTGTTGTTTTATTATCAAACATAATTTATTATTTCTGCATAAATCTTTTTCGTCCTATATGAGAAATGAAAAATAAGCTTAACAAAGAACCTTTATTAAGAAACCTCTGAACCAGACTTTAGTTGGTCAATGAGATAACATGGCTTTGCATTCAGATGCAGTTCTATAATCAGGCAAACACAATAAGCACAATCAAACTTGTGGTATGATAATTATTATGAATATGCAATATAAAAAAAACATCTCAGCTTGTAGGGTGGGTACATTTTCTTAACAAAAATTTGAAACAGATTGAAAATTCTGATGTGGCTTTAATGTTTAATAATATCTTGCTGCTGGTGGAAAAAGGTTTTAAAATTAAGCCAGGTGCTTTTAGTCTGCTTCTTAAATGCCTGAAGTCTCACCTACACACACACTTTGAAGACAAATGAGACAATCAAAGATGATGGAATTGACAGCATTCCTTTTTATCACACACCACCCCCACACCACAATATTCTATAAATTATCAATGAAATATTTTGATATTTTTGTTGCAGAAATGCCTAAAACTTAAATCACAATTTTCCTTTCCTAAAAACTTAAAATATTTTACACACAACTATTCTCTCAGCCGATTATTTACAATTGTAATAAAATAAATAAATTACAATGATAAGGCCTATAAAGGTGTGTGTTTGGTTGTGTTTGGTTGTGTTTGGGTTGTGTTTAGATTTTATCAGCTCATAACCATATTTTTAAGAATGGTTTCTGAATTGTCATTGATGCCCAACCAATGCCCAACTGATTCCTTGATGCCCAACTGATTTCTATATTACGGGTGTGGAAAATTTCTGCATGCAATTTCAATGGTTGAAAACAATGATTGATTAATAGGTCTTTTCTTTATAAAACAATATGGGCTTAGCACAAGGAGTCATAAGAATCAGTTTGGACCTGATGTTGATAAGGATTGTTCAATAGAAAAAATCTGAGTCAAATAAATGAAAAAAATTTCTGGTTTCATAATTTAGAGCCTGTTTATGATCCCGGGCTGGCTCTATCTCTGCTTAGGTGGGGATGTTTTTCATCCAACTTTTAGATAAAGAACATTTTTCCCTGGCTCGACTGGTTGGAAAGCTTGGTCTTGGCATATCAAATGTGCAGAAAAATGTGCAGAAAAATGGTCATAAAATGCACACATGGGAGTTTGATTCTGAGAGCCAGCCCAAGGTAAATCATCATATGAGAAAAATATGAAAATTAGCCTGGGCTGGGGTGTTTATAAGAGAAATTTATATCATGACCAGGTTAGGTGAAATGTCACCTCACTGTGATGATTGGCCTGGGCTCAATAAATGTTCAATTTTCAATAATAAAGTTATGAAGATAATTTCACAAACAAGTGAAATCTCATTTAAGCTAAGATAGCACCAACCAGCTGGTATTTTCCCCCAAATGCTTTCAAGGTGCAACCTGTTCATTCTATCTCTAACTACCAGATAATGTAATTAGAAGATTATTGCATATTATGTAAAAAGAAAAGAAATGGAAAAATAATAAGATGATATTCTTAAGCAGGAACTTCCCAGAGAAAATATATGGCAAAAAACACAAGATTGAGTTTTTGAATATATTTTGGAATAAGCAGAGCAGAGCTTAACATTCCTGTGTTGAGGCACAATCAATTAAATTTGCTATTCAATGTACATTATCTCATAGGTCATACATAACTGATTGATAAAATTAAATTAGTAGTTTAATAATATAAACAAGTGTTTAAAAAAATGAGCACAGTAGAGAAGCGGATGTAGAAAAATGTTATTTGTGCATTAATTATATATTAGTAGCACATTGATCAATTTCAATCTGGTTGTTTTGATTACTGTTTGCTGTTTAATCATATGTCACATCACACCTGATATTGTTTAATTTATTATTGAATGACAATTGAAAACTTATATATTTTTTGTTTAATTGTTATGTGAACAAATTTAATCCAAGGATAAATGGCACAACAAACTTGTAAATTTTATTATTCTGCTACGTGAAATTAGAGACTAATCTCTATGAGTTTAGTTCATAGTTCATAGAATTTTACAAGCAAAGAATGGCCACAATTTTACTTAATAACGTCTAACTGAAGCTGAAGTGAACTGATAGTCATCGGTCTACAGCATGGTACAGGGTCTCAAAAGTCTAATGTTCTAGTTCTGGTAGAAATCTTTTCATTATTTCACAATGTGTTATGAGCTGGGTAGTTCAAATGGTTTGGATTTCCAGAGCCGGTCAGTGGGTTAGTAATTTCCAGCCTGGAAGCTTTCACTTTCCGTGTAGAAAATATTTTGTTCTATTCAATTTACACTCTGGAAATACAAAAGTACAAAAGCAAAATTCCTCAGTTTTGCATGCATAATTTTGCAAATTTTTTTCAATTTGATTGCAACTCAATATCTCAAGATTCTTTCTGTTTAAAAATGAGTTGTTAACCTGTGTGACACAAACAGAACTGAAAATAATTCTGTAAAATATGATAAAATTCTGATAAAATCCTTTTGTATTTTCAAAAGGTCACATGCATGGAAATATTTTTAGTTTTCAGTAAGTAAGTGATTGATTATCTGGTTATGTTAGTAAATAGTACCTTTTAGATGTCTTGACTCTGGGCTGGCTGGAGAGCACTCAGAAGACTATAAGAGGGAGGGGCTACCTTGTGAATGATTTGCAGGTTAAACCTGCTAGCCAGAAACAAAAGAAAAATTCCAACAAGTTAATTACAGAGAAAATATTGCAATCTTATTATAATAATTGCACTTTTCCAAAAAAAAAACCAAATAGCACGAGAGCAGGGAGGAGAGGAAACCGTAGGAAGGAAAAAGACAGAAGCAGAGAGAACCGGCTAGACAGAGTTACCTGTAGTGTAGTCTGGTGTAATGCAGACACAGGACAGAACGAGAAGAGAGAGAAGCTCAAAACAAAAACTAGACCAACTCACCCCCAAAAAAGAGACAGTCCAAACAAAAACGCTAAAATACTTACAAATTCAAGTTATCTTGCTTGTTTTTCTTGTGTCATTCTTCTGAAATGTATTTCATTTTTCATGCCATTCGTTTGTTCGTCTTGGCTTTAGGCACGGATGCAAACTGGCTGGCTGAACTCCACTGGAAATGACAGAGGGTGAAGTGAAGCGGAAGAGAAGAACAAATGAACAAACGATGTTTACAAAGCGATAGTCTCGGTTTCGAAGAATGAGCAGAATGGATACGAGGTCCAAATCCAAATATCTAATCCAAAACCAGATTATGGATATGGATTGATTCTAAGCCCCTGAGCCCCCGAATATGAGGCCCCTGTGATGTCGTTCTATTGTTCTTCTGTCGTTTTAAGAGTGAAATGTTTCTATGAAATTGTATGGCCTGTATGAGCCCAGGGTTATATTCGGAGGTTTATGGTATAAAGCATTTTAAATTTTTCTTCTGAAATGAAGTTCATTTGCTCGCTAAAAAATTAATTTGGAAAACATAACACATGCCTGCCATAAATATTTGAAAGTAACGCCACAAATCACATGAAAACGAAAATCATGATAACGACAACCAACATACATGTATGTTTGCCATTGTGAAAAGAATATTAGCACGCTATTTAATAACAGAGCATTTACGATTTCATTTATCATGACGATGATAAATCGAGACTGATGTTGAAGTTCGATAGGGTTAATCTTTTTATCAAAATAAAATTTAAAGCAAGGAGAAATTTAATGTGCAGTGTTTAACCAAATTTCTGCAGTGATAAAGGCAATTTTGTGCAGGGCAAAGAATTTAGTAAATTCTCAAAACAGCTAACAATTCCTTGCCTTTAGAAGGACTATAAACTAAGACTTGTAATGGATTTGGAAACACAAACATATGAAAATCCAGTGTCTTTCCGCTCTGATGTCATGTCCATCTTTTTCAATTTCTTCACCTTCAAATACTTTTGGCGTTTTACTTTGGTGTTTTATTCGCAAAGAAACAATTATTTTTTACATGAGCGCAAACGAGCAGAAACGCAAACGATTTCTTACTAAAATGGAATTCAATGATTGGTCCTTTGCCTGGGTAGGGAGAAAATGGTTAGAAATTTCATGAAGTTACTTTAAATTTTTTTTTGTTCTCTTGTTCATATTTATCTCATCACAGATAGTTGCTGTTGTTGCTTTGCACACAATTTTGGGGATTTATGATTTGATGTAGATTTTCATGAAATTTAAGGGGCGTGGTGGCAGAAAATTTCATAATTGTGTACCCCGGGACCAATAAAATTTTAGGATAGTTGGTTATATGTGTTTAGTTTCTAATCTATTGGCTTGTATTGATATGATGGTTAATGGAATAACCAAATACTTAGAAAGCACCTTGCCAAGAAAACACCCTTTAGATCACTAAAGAGCCAAAAAATGCTATTTTTTTCAATAATTTCTATTCTTTTGTTAAAATTACATTTTTGCACGTTTTTGTGTAGTGATGAAAAATCCTTAAAACAGTGATGGTTTTAATTTATTCATGCAACTCTTAGTTGGTTGGAATTAGCTAGCTAGAATTAGCTTGTTTAGCTAAAATTTATTGCACCAACCACCAACATAAAATAAAGAACTAAAAATGTGTTGCTGGTTGATGATACATTTTTCAAGTGTTGTAGTTGTACCAATTTCATTTTCAGGAATATTACTTTGCACCAACCTCATTCTTTGGAGTTCATCCATTCAAAAAACAGTAAAATTTAAAGATTTGCAGCATTGAAAAAATTATCCTTATTGAGATATAGTAATACAACAGTATAAAGAAAGGAAAAAAGACCAACCAAAAATGACATTAAATTATTTTACACCCTTTTGTGGACTATAAATTTGCTTATTTTTCAAAGTTACAAAACTTTAAAACCATTTTAAAACTTGGTAGTGGTACATTTACATTTTTAAATGTTGTACACCTAAAAAGCCGATGCAAGTTTATCAAGAACACTGCTTCCGTCATTTTTGCAATGTTTTTCGACCAGTTTAACTTTCTCAGCCTCTTTTTCATTTTTCGCCTTGACAACAACTCCCAATGCTTTATTAAAAGTTGCCTTGTTGATGTCACCTGGAGGCTTTATGTTCATAGCCTCTATCCCATCCACAATCGGGTTCATCCATGTTGATTTACGGACGACCATGTTTGTGCCTTTTGGAACGTAGATATGCAGTGATGTATTAATCACTTCTTTTTTCGAGAACAAATGAGCATCGAATGTTTCAGCATCTGCATGGAACGATAAAAACTCTGTTAAGAACTCTTTAACTTGTATTTTTTCAAATGCGTATTGTGAATCTGAAAAAATATTTACTTACTTATACGTGCGTTCACAGTTCGCAGTTAAAACTCTTTTAGCATATTTGTCAATGTTATGTTTTTGTTATATTTTAAAATCGTGATGGAATTAAAACTATAAAGGGTCATAACAAATAATTAGAAACATATCTAGAGAGTAGTGCCCCAAATCCCTTTAAAATGTCAGATTGCTTCGTCTTCACTCATTTACCATGGGAGAGGGGTCTGACGAGAAAGGTCACTTGGCAATTTATTTTGTCATACCTGGATATATTACATGAGCCGCATCAGCAACTTCTGTATCAGTTGGGCGTAATTTGCATTTGCTGAAGTAAACTCGAAGTTCGCTAAACAAAAGACCTTCCTTTTCTTTTGCAACTATCATTTGATAATTTATCTCGAAACCTAAAAATTAAACGAAGAGCACATATTTGCGTATACCATTAAAATTACAACACACACTAATGTCTTAAGCATTTTTACTACGAGATCATTGGCGGTTTCTACAAATTTTAAATGCATTTTGGACAGGAAAGAGGCAATAAATACATTTTGGGGGATACAAATTGGTAAATTTGCCGACAAAATGGACATTTTAAGGTGTGGTCAATTGTATACCAAAGGCACGTTTAGCATCCGGGGAATACTGTCTTAAATTGATGATCGCTGTCTTTGAAAGTAGAGGTTTACCCATCAAAAATAGAGGGACTGTGCAGACAGTCTACTGTTTACCTTCACATAACATTTGAAAAACATCAAAATTGCATGGAATTCTGTCTTCTCTTCAATTCAAAATCAAACGACGATTATTGCTAAGCACCAAGTATACATGCCAACCTCTGCCGACAACCCGTACCCTACCTGTAGGTATGCCCTTGGAATAAACGTCAAAGTGTCTTTGCAATTTTAAGAATTATGAATTTAAACACACGATACTGAGTGCTGACAAATAATTTTAAAAAACTCACTGAGCACTTTGTCAATGTATTCGTTCACCTCTACGAAATTAATATGCACCTGGGGCTTCTCTTTCCCATGCCTCATCATGACTTCAGTGCAATGCTCACGATACCTTGCCAGAAATGATTTGAAATTTGAACTTCGACGAAGAGCCTGCAAATTATGTTTATAAATCATTAAACACGCAAGTGAATTATTAAAATATATGAATCAGTCATTAGCTAGCTTCGGTTTTAACTTGGATCATTTGTAATTATTCCTGGACTGATTTTCACACATTTGCTACTCCCCAACTCTTCGCAAAAACATATATGAAGTGTGCTACAGGTCAAGTGCATACTTTTTGTATTAAATTTCTGAGATATGAAAGTGACATGACCCAAATCTCAATATGGCACTTCTTTTCTTAGAAAGGTTTTTCTTATAAAAAAGTCTGGAAAACTGTGTCCTGTATTCTGGAAAACCTATAAAAAAATGTCTCTAATTTAAATTCCATAAATAGACTAATACCTTTTTCTCTGCAATCACACGATAACGCCGTTGCATCCAGCCACGAAAAAACCTTCAAACAACAAGTAATAAATGTAGGGCAGCATACATCTAGAGCAAGACAATCAACAAAAGTATTCTCGTAATGTTGATATCAATAATTTTGCCTTATCAACTAATCGTGTTTTATGCAAACATTTATTGACGCTCATAAAATGAAAAAACATTATACAGAGTGTCCCAAAAATGCTACACGTTTGCAAATCTTCTTTGGAGGAGTTAAACTTTGATTCAGTATGATGATACTGATAGAATAGGCTTTAGTTTAACGTTTGATAGCTATCTTGGCAAAATCGCCTCAGTTATCGCTGAGTTACATCAAATTAAAATAGACATATTGTCTTTCAGCAAAACCAGAATTTTTGACAATGACCAAAAACACCATAAACGTCAAACTCCTATGACTATTGCAGATTAAATTCTGAATTGATTTTCTAAACCTTGAACTGAATTTATAAAAGGCCAACATTGTTGCATGAGTATGGCATGTTTTGAATCAACCATCACCAAGAAAAGTAGATCTACTCAATAAGCAAAATATTCAACATAACTGCTTTGGAGCTTCTAAAAGATATCCATTTTGAACAAGTCAGACATCCTCTTTGATTAGCAGCAATTATATTTGAATGTATCGTTGTGTGTTGCCATTTGTTAATCAGTATTATTAATTCAAATGTTAATTTCAAAGCTCCCTTGCCAAAAAACTAATTTTCAGAGGTAAAGTGGTATGACCACGAACTTGTTTCGAGAAAACCCACAATTTTGGTTATGATTGGGCATGCATATCTCAGCGATTCTTTAGATAATTTAGCCAAACGAAGTATCAAAAATTTGGTTAAATTTCTTTTACTAAATGAAGTTTGAAACAAATACATTGAAGCTAAGTCTCCTTCACAATAGCTTGGCAAATGTGTAGCCTTTTTGGGACATCCAGCAAAAAATTACAATTTCATCAATTTTACCTTTGGATGGTGATTGCGGCTTCAGTTTTCTTTTTCTTTGAACCCTTCACAAAGATACTTGTAAAAAAGCAAAATTTAAGTAAACAGTAGAGACAATGATCAAATAAATCTTTAGTTTCTCTTAAAAATATGACATTTTTGCCAATGACTTTTCGCTCTTGGTTATTTATGATATTTTTTCAATTTTTGTTGTGTTCTTTGTTTTAAGAAGTTTTAATCTTACAAGCAATGTACTATATCAGGTACCCTGGAGTAATTTTGAACGGGGGACTGGGCTCCATTGAAGCTATCAAAATTAACATAGCAAATGCATGATGCATCTTGTTTCTCCGTAGTATAAACGCATTTTTCCTACGCAGCGACATTTAATGTGTGGTAATTTAGTAAAGTCCACGATGACAGTGCTGCACGTCGGATCTGTTTAGATGCTTGCGGTGACGTGAGTTTAAATAATATTGAGTAGAAACTCCCCAAAACGGCGTGAAAAAAGACAAATGAATTAATTTAGTAACTTATATTTCACCCCGGCATTCAGGGCTTCTTCTAAGTTAATACTTTTTTTCATGCCGTTTTGCGGAGTTACTGCTCAATATGATTTTATATATGGTCTTGGAACGAGACTATGTTATGCCTTTCTCGTTTAAAATGTTCTATTTCAGGTATTGTTGTCTCAATACTGTTTAATTTTTGTTTCATTTTAATGTGTAAGATATGATCACTGCATCACAAAGTTCAAGCAGCATCTCTCACTCCCTTGTCCTACACTCTGTGTTTTGATTTTAAACACGGAATGAAAATGTGATGAAAATTTTACTTTTCCTAAAGCTCGTTCTTTGATTAGCAATTCCGTACCAAAGAAATGTTTCGATGCAAATATATAAAAGAAGCAAAAATTTAATGTTAATTTGATGCCCCCTAGAAGACTCTTCGTGGCACAATGCAAAATAATATAAATTTAATAAATAACAAGGGGTAAATATAAGCATGTATGCATGCATGAAAAATGTTTTGAGATTCCTTCTGTAAACCCCCTGCTGAACTTCACTTATCAATCGATATGTACTAGAGCTTGTTGCTGTCAGGGGGTAACGAGTTAAACATACCTCTGAATATTGCTTGATGCTGCAGCCTCGCCACTTCCAGGTGCTTTCATCATGGGTCTGCAAGTAAGAACTATTCATATAAACAAAATAATAAATAGGTTTAAAGCCCTTTATGTAGTTATGAAAAAAAACAAAACATGGATATATAACGATTTTTCCAATCTAGGCCTACATCCATATTTCTTTTAAAGATCTAAGAGAATGAGACCTCTGATGCAGTATGAGCCCGCCAACAAGTATCAGGATTTTGGAAATCATGTCTGCATTTTTTTCAAATATTATGGCAAGTAAGATAGAGTTGGGCTGATGTAAGCTGCCGATGTGATCAATATGATAGAAATTTCATAGTAATACTCCTATATTATCTGTAATTATTTCCATCATTTTCAAATACAAATTTGTAAATTTTTGCCAAAAATCAGCTTGTTGTTGTTATAGGTCAGTTTCTTATTGGTGAGTTCGTACTGTATTACCTCTTAAATTTGAAACGTTTATATTTTAGGGTGCTTTTTGACAAACATAACTCTAACGGGAGGGCTATTATTGGAGTGAAGTATTCATTGCAGTTTTTGTGTCAAAAATAAAAGGCTTTTATTTTAGATTTTGAGTTTTTAAGAAGAACTACGGGAAGGAAAATATGAAATATATTCAAAGCCCGCAATGTAATGTTATTATAGGCCTGACACAAAAAGTAACAACTAAATGCAAACGTGTCTAATTCTTTTTCAATCTGTGACAGATTATTTTTAACTATTAAAGAATAAAACGTGGGGTAACAAATGAAACTTTTCAAAACTTCCAAAATGTAACAAATAATTTCAATAAAATGTGTTGTATCTCTTACTTTTTGGAACGTCCTTTCCCTCGCTTTTCCATTTCGCAACGAAATCTAAACAACAGGAATAGTTTGAAAAAATAGGAAAAAATAGCAGTTGATCACCATCTACCAAGTTGAGTCTAAATTCAATGTTAAAAGACATGTTACCAATCATCTTTGCATTGATTAAACGTCACATAATGCACTTTGATACATCAAATATGTCGTGTGGTATGTTGCTGAAATACGCTTTAAAGAACTCAGACTACTGGGCATATGAACTAAAAGTTTTCTTCATAGCTTTTTGATGATCTCAGTACTAGTTTATGAAAAAAGTGCTAGTATGATCTCAGTACTAGTTTCTGTTTTTTGTAAGTTATAATGTGATAAACAAGCAAAGCATTCTATTTGTAATATACCGGGTTGCGTTACTCTTATAATTTGTTATATTGTTATTGTAAAAACCTCGTACAAGAACCTAGAAATTTCTTAACCCTTTCTCCCCGGGAAAGGCCGTATGACCCATTGACAAACAACGCAAAACGTCATACTTTCAGGAGGTAAATGTAGGTAGAACAGGGTAGAACTTTACATTAATTTGCTTGTTTGCATCTGCCACCCACTGCAAAATAAAACTCGTGTAATAGGGTTTGACTGTTTAGCAGAAATAAATCCGTGCGTGAAAGGGTTAACCGACTTTGTAAGGTTCTTTATAAGAAAATACAAACGTGCTAATGTTTATCAAGCCAAATGTTTGAAAAATAGATCTCCACGGTTTAAGGTGAAGGCTCTCATCCGGATCTTATAACACACGTTCACTGTTATTAAATAGTCTACAAATATTAAATAAAAAAATGTATAGACAGAAGGTAAAATCCAAAAATCTTAAATAACACAATTTAGCTCAGCCCTTTCGAATTATGAGCCCCGAATTTTTGAAAAACATTCTGAGATTTGAAACCTTTCGTCACAATAGAAATTTCAGTAAGAAGCAAAATAGACGACACAACACATATATGTGTATTCGTTAACTTTCTTACCAAAATATTCTTACTGAATTAGAAATATACAAAATTCTAATTACAAAATTGATTGATTGAAGATTAATATTTCTGTGCATTGTATTATATAAATATATGATTGCACAAGACGTTATGTATCGCTCCCAAGGGTCTAAAATTCAGGCATGTTGAAGTTGACTAATTACATCAGTCCCATCGTAGTCTCTACTACCTTCGCCCCCGCCCCAAGCTGAAAAGCATTATTGCTCGTGCTTTTTATCAAAGAGAAGCGCTCATTCAGTATTCCAGTGCTTTCTTCGCTCTTGGTGAAAAGCAAAAGAGAAACTTGAAGATAACGACGAAAATTGGGGAAACAAAAATTATTGTAAACTGTCTAATAATAGGTAATAAGTCTCCTAAGAAACTTCTTCATAGAAAATATTACGCAAAGGAAGATAGACCTTTAGGAGCAACTTAATATACGCGTAAAAAAGATAGGATACTTTTGTACTTCATATGTCTACGAGTTTGTTTATTTATACTTTCTATCACGTGATGATAAATTCCACAATTTGATTGGCTATTTTGAAAATGTAAACAAATCATCAAGTGGTGAATGAAATACAAAATTTTCCTATGCTCGACTAATTACATACAAGCTAATGATTGATACAATATACCAAGTGTATAGTATTATTATTAAAATGTTGGCTTGACTTACACGAGTCTTATCTTAAACGGTCCTTTTAAAGCTAGTTCATTCGTGAAATGTCATTAACAAGCTAGCTCACTGACTAATGTTTTCACCCCTTTAAATCCTTGTAATCCATTTAAAATATTTCCAAAATAATGACATACCAAATGTTACTTGATATTAATTTAGCATCATTTTGATTTCATATACTTAAAAATTTTCCATTAACATCTTCTAGTTTTGCATAAAATGGATTTCACAAGTTTTTGTTATTTCCAAAACACGCAACTGTCGCCCTGCATCTTTGCAAATCATTTCACAATTAACTCCACAAAATATCAAACATAATAATAATAAAGCCGCTTAAACAAATTGAAAAATTCTCATGAAAATATATATGCAAAGTTTGAGACTAAATATTAACATTTTAAAGTATACATAAATTGTGTGATATTAGATTGCGAATAAAACCACTAAAATATTAACAGTACGGATTCGTGCAATTACAAAACATTTTCTGCTCCTACAATCCTGGACAAAACGCATCGAGACTGTCGTTAAAAATAGGCCTCATACAAGGGTCAATAAAGTGTAGGAGAGCACGGGAGCGCCGCTCCCAGGAAATGTCCTGCTGTATATTTTTGCCCCAGGAAGATTCATTTGACAATGTTAAATCTTTTCGAAAATTTAATAAAAAAAATCCTGAAGCAAAATGCGGTTAATTTTGAAAGAAAAATGTACATGGAAATGTTCTTTTTAGTGAAAAATATACAAAACTCGATATATAAATCGCATAAAAATTACAAAACTGTCTCAAAGGTTTTGTCCAGGATCAGATATAAAACTAGAATAAATATATACCATTTATTTTTTCTTCTTGTTTTTTGCATCTTTCCCATGTGATTTTTCCTTCAGTTTTTCAAATCCATTTAATTTAGCATCAATTGGAAGCAAGCTTGGTGATATAGCGCGGTCTTTCATTTCAAGTTGTCCTAACTTCGTTGCACTTATAAAGTCAAACACTTTGTTTAGATTAGTTTGTTCGTTTATCTTTTGTGAAAGTTTGATTCTCGCTGCCTCATCTCCATCTATCAATGGGTTTAGCCACGTTGACTGTCTTGTATCGTGTAATTTCGTGCCTTTTGGAACGTAAATTTGAAATGCAACTTCGACCATCTGTGATTTTGTGTATATGTGAGTTTTCATCACCACTACATCTGAAAAATTAACGAGTTTGAAAAGTTAACTTTGACGTGACAAGCAATAGTCCTAAAAAGGGGGGGGGGAATTAAATAAAAATATACATATTTAGCATAGGGGGTATTTCTACCATGATGCAGTGCGTTCTCTAACTGAATCAGCAATTGAGTTAATATCAAAATTAGATACTGGAATGCAATACATTTTTTAAAATATGATACCCCCGGCTCCCGCCATCATTTTTTCTCTTAACATGTTTATTTTGTTTCTGCCGAAAGAAGTTTCAGTAAAAGATACAACGAATAAATCAAAAGCAGACTTGACTTGTATTTTATGACTAATCTTGTCTATTGAAGTAAAATTTGTTTACATTTGCTAAACTTCAACTACATGAATAAACACAATTGTAAAACATGTAAAACAATCGTTGAAAAACAATAATTGAAAACAAAAAAATTAACGGGTTGATCATCACGATAAAACAACAACAAAAAAGAAGTTTTGATCCATATTCATAATAAAATCGCTTCGTCTTCTTCAAGTCCTTTTTAAATTTCTTTCAAATATACCGGGTCTGCCGTTTGCTGGGCTATTCTTCAAATTCTGTTTGTTACAAGACCATAAGACAGTAAGATGTCTGAAAGATCAACTTAGATTTAGAGACAGGATTGAACCTTCTGCGATGGTTCTAAGGCACCCAAGTAGCACAAATAAAAAATAGTGTGTTTCCTTAGATGTCGAAATGAATTGGAAAGTTCTTTCCGTGAATTCAATGCTTCTATCTGAAGTCGATCAGACAAATGTGACGTGTAGAAGTATGCTAATTTAAAACAAAGGCTAAAACTTTCGATTGGCCAGATCAACTTCACGCTCCAGAAATGTCTTCAATTCACTTCGAAATCTTAAGAAACATGTTATTTTTATTTCCGTTATTTCTTGGGTGTCTTAGAATTATCGAAGAAGGTCGAATGATATCTCGAAATCTAAGTTAATCTTTCGGGTAGTTGTCTGCGATATTTTACTGCCTGCAAAAAACGGCCTATTTTACGGCCTACGATTTGCAGGATAGCCAGGCAAACGGCGGTACGTTTTGTGGTGCACTCGGTATATATGCAATTTCTAGCCATTTCCCCCCGCCGATCAAACCTGGTCGGGGTTGAATAAAAATAATTCCCTTAGAATGAGTTATCAACACAAACACAGATTTCAATTAATGTTTTACCCTCTAGTTTAACAAAGCTGCTTCGTTTTTTTAATAAAAGAAGACAAACGGAAATGAAAATACATAAAAACAAACAAAACAATGCAGGTTTTCTGTTCAATTTTTAGTCTGTTATTTCATTAAAATTCTATTTCAAAAACGGCCGAAAGTATTAAAACGTTGTTAAAATTTGTGCAAAAGCAGTTTTCTGGAGGAACAAACTCTTTTAAAAGAATATGTAAACATGGATAAATTACATAAATAATTTATATAAAAACGTTAAAACTACAACAGCCTTGAATACAAATTCGCTAAACGTATCTGGCCTGGCCCTTCATCAGTAGTGAAATAAAATGAATGAGTAAATTGATAAATTTACCTTTCAAAGAACTCGTAATAGAATCCTCAATTTCTTTTCTAGAAGGGTACTGGCCACATGCTTCAAAAAATTTCTTTATATCTTCGTATTTAAACATTCCCATTTGTTCTTTTGATTTATTCTTTGCCTTTGCGATTCTGTCAAATTCAATTTCGTATTCTGAAAGTAACAAAAAAAATGTCATCTGTTAACTTTAATGACTCTTAACATGGACTCGCTATAAAGATCGTGCCAGCCTAAAAATTGGAGAAAAATTACTCCACTTTCAATGAGATCGACAACAAATGTTTCAAATTTCCCACAAGACAAGAAGATTTGAATAGAATTTTGTTTCAACCCACCAGGGCATGGAAAACTTTAGGTTTATCAGGCCTGACTGTTTGAGGGGAGCTATGGCTCTCGCTACCCTTCAGGGTCCCCTCATATGCTGGAGGAGAGAACCAAATTGCTCTCCTAAAAGTTAGCTTTTTATTGTTTTAAGTTAATCCATGTGAGAATAGCTATATAATAGAATAGCTCCCATGAACAGTATTCAGCATTCAGTGTTTGCTTGCTACAAATCTTGGATTTACGTGCGTTTCTTGCAGGCACAAAATCTCATCCCAACACGTACTAATAAGCTCCATTCAAAGTAACAATAACATATATATATATATACGTCTGCCAATTTTATGTGCCAGAAAAAAACAAAATATATTTATGTAGATGCGGTGGGTCTAAGTAATCTGTACGGGCACTAAATAGACTGACAAGGAAAATTTTTTGTTGCAAAATTGTGGAAAGATAAATATATAAATACAAGTTTCACCCGAATTAAATACAAGTTTTAGATCAAGAGTTTCATCTGAAGTTGATGTTGGTTAACTAACCTGGCAACATCCTCGTTTTCATATATCGTATTATTTTATGCAAAAGCACACTAGAATAATTATTAGCTTCGCAAGAATAATAATTGTTAGCAAGATTTAACAGCAGTTCTGGCCAGCTTTACGAAGACGACATCGAAATAAAAGAATTAAAACTCACTGTTTCTTTTTTCAATATATTGAAGAAGTTCATCAAAAGCAAGAATAACTTTTGGATCTTTGATGCCATGTCTTTCCATGATTCTTTGTAGGTGCGATTCATATGTTTTTATAAAACCATTGAAATCCAAAGACCTTTTCATTGCCTGAAAAATTGATATCGATACCATTGAATGCAAATAGATTACTAGAGCATGTAGGGTATTTACGAATATTAGAGTCCTATTTATATTATATTTTATCTTGTTCATTTGTAAAATCTAAAATTGTATCTTTGTGCAACCCCCAGTAAAATAATATAGAGTCAAGGTTCGACAAGTGCTCTAATAAAAACCTTGCTGTGACAATCTTTTTGACATTCTTTTTTAATCGTAAATCAATCTGTCATATTGAAAACCTGATTATTTTGTTTGACAGCATTTACTTTGAATTGTTGCACGAAAAAATACAATAGAACAACAAAATTAATGATGCAAAAATGTCGCAAAAAGCATTAAAAGTATACACACCTTCTCTTTCGCTTTCTTAAAATACTTTCGCACAAGCCATCCACGTACATAACTGAAAAATAAAACAAAAACAAAATAGACGTAAGTTTGAATTAAAATGCTTGCACTTGTTTCTCGTAATCTAAATTTTCAAGAAAAAGATAAAAATATTTGAATTATGAATTACTTGAATCTATAATGGAAAAAGACCTTTTTCAAGGTTTAATTAATTTCGAGTAAAAGTATTCCATGAAAATCAATTTCATTAAGTGCAAGCAGTCAGCAGGTGGTAATAAGTCTTTCAAACCGCAGAATACAAAATAAATTAATTCCTTTGATGAACCTTACATTTGTCATACTTGTATCTTTAATTGTATCTTATTCCTTCTGCAAAAATTATGTCTGCTATTTACAAATAATATTTATGTACCTTTGAATAACGATTGCAGCAGCTTTTATTTGTGCTTTTGTAGGTCCTTTATCGTGAAACAAACTAACAAATGAAAAAAAATATTGGGTATTAATGTTGACACTTTCAATAGTAATACAACTCTCTCTCTCTATTTTGGTTCAACAAAACCACTATCCTCGTCATCAACATAATCATCTTGAACACTTTGTGTTCTTAGAGTAGATTGCTCTTACAACATCAAAATACTTGAAATAGCAAAGACATCAACTCTTTTTTATTTTGCATATGATATGAATTTGTATTTGCATGGTAGAAATTCCTAATTATTATCTCATCCCATCTTATTATCCCATCTTAACCCTTTTAAAGCCCGGATTTAATTCTGCTAAACAGGAAAATCGTACGCAACTTCTATTTCCCAGGGGATAACACCACCAAACCAAATTAATGGATATGATAAACTTACGTTGAGATATCTTGAATTAATATAAAGTTCTGCCCGCATTTACCTCCTGAAAATATGACGATTTACATTGTTTTTCAATGGGCCATATGGTCCTTCCAGGGGTGAAGGGGTAACCCAGATGCTACGATGACTCATACTACAACTCATAAGGAAAATTTCTGGATTAGGATTTTCTGCCTAATTTTCTGCGTAATTCGAACAGTGACAAATTCCAACTTTAATAATAGAACTTTAAAGCTTCGATTCAATCTAGCCAAGTCCAGAATTTGTGCTCCAATATTATCAGACTAAGTTGCTAAGCCACGCTTGATAAACAGAACGTCATTTCTTCAATAGGTGAGTATATACAACATTTTGGAATAACGTTACTAGTATGTGCTACCCCCTGCGATATAAAACTTTTGATAGGATTTACCTGTTAATCATAAATGAATCCGGGCGTAAAATAATTGAGAAAACATTCACTCACTCGTAAATATCTTTTGTTGCACTAATTTTACCAATTCTTTCATCTTGTTCCACTTGTAACTTTGTTAATCTATGAAAACAAAATGTTATAAATATATTTAAAAAAAAACATATTGAAACGACAACAATAATACAATGTGGTGTAAGAATTATTTACATGCACAGAAAAGTTTAGATGCTTAGAAATAAAGTTTGGGTGACTAGAAATAAAGTATAGATGCCTAGAAATGAAGTTTGGATGATTAGAAATAAAATTTTGATGCGTAGAAGTGTTGCTTGGATGACTAGAAATAAAGATGCATGGAAATATTGCTTTGATGATTAGAAATATAGTTTAGATGGCTAGAAATGAAGTTTGGATTGCCTCAATATAGGTTGCGGTAGATATATTTGATTCGATTGAACAGTACTACGCAATTACCAATCATGTTCAAGTACACATCAGATAAAGATTAACAACGAGGTCTGACCCCCTGCTTAGTGATAAGTTACTAAGCAATTATTATGTTAAGGTACATATAAGACAGAGGTAACTAACACACTTTTTGTTATGTGTTTGTGCTTTGACATATCTGTTATAATCTTTTTTCTTTAAATTTTCTTGATAAGTTTTTTGCCATTCAACTTGATCGACTTGTGGTGCTCTCTGCCTGACGTTTTCCTCCATTAAACGTCTTCTTGTCAAGAACCCTCTCATCGCACTATAAACAAAACCAACGATTATACGTCAACTTCAATTCAAAATGTTTTCAACAAATTTTCATCTTTTTTTAGAATAGGTAATACATACTACAAATTATTAGCAACAATGAAGGAAATATTGTTTTTAGGCTAATAAACGCGACAGAAACACTAGAAAATATCATATCTTTATTTAAGTTTATCAACCATGCATTTATACTCAAGTCAAAATCTCTTTGAAAAGGTCACAAATTTTCCACACAGCCACAGTAGTTTGTAGCTTTCTGATTGTTTATTTTAATTCCTGTTTTGTTTTTAGTTTCTTAGATTTGTTAGGTCAATTATCCATTAAAAATATACGATAATCTGAAAACAAGCACAGCATTTCTTTTGATTCAAATCGAGGACAGGTTTTACATTTTTACTGCGTCATTTTGGTCCAACGGTATTAAAAAATAACATTTAAAACAAAGTTAGATCAAAGCCCAAAAAGCATTAATACATATACTTAAACATTACAAATCTGCTCTTAAAAATTACCTTTGAATTTGTACAGCAGCCTTTCTTTGACGATCTTTCTCAGCAATCTTCAAGTCACGTGCATAATTTCGAGCCATGTGTCCACGAAATATTCTAAAAACATAAAAAAAACATTTGTTGAGCAAACATAATATCAGAAAAAAATGAAAAATTACAAATGGGAAAGGACATGTCAGTAGATAAAAGAAAAAAGTTCAATGAAGTTATGATTTTCATGGACATCAATTAACAAAAGAAGTACGCTCGTAATAAACTAAAAATTATCAAAGCAGATACGGATACACGCAAAATTAAGAAATGTTTTACAAAAAATTGCCCTATAAAATATTCCCTCGACAAAATAATTGTTATAGTTGAATTATATTGCGATCTTTCTGAGATCTTCCCGCGTCTAAACTGCATCAAAACTGTGTGCAACTTGCGTTATACGTAGTTTGCATGCGGACGATGAACGTGCTACACTTTTTCCAGCTCTGCTTTATCACTTTGGAGAAGCACAGTCCTTTCGCATGACGTCCTTTTCAGTAAATCTTCAATTTACACTGCGGTATTGCTGTATTGCTGTATTGTGGTATTGCGGTATTGCGGTATCGAGTACTCCCCAAAAGATTCCCTATAATCTTACACTAGCTAGTAAAAAAATTATACAGTCGAAACTTCACAAAAATGTACTACTCCTCCAGAAGAAATGCGAGTTTTATTCGTTTCTGCATGCGGTGTTCTGCGTTCGCGTGTTCGTGCACTGCACGCCATTTTTTGTTTGCATATACAGTCGAAACTTCACAAAAATATAATACTCCTTCTCCAGAAGAAATGCGAGTTATCGTTTCTGCGTGCGGCGTTCTGCGCTCGCGTGTTCGTGCACTGCACGCCATGTTTAGTTTGTATACACAGTCGAAACTTCACAAACATATAATTCATTTCTTCACATTCATTTCTTCGTGCGGCGTGTTGCGTTCCCGTGTTCGTGGATTTTACTCTATGTTTAATTTCTATGTATACAAATTTCACAAGATAAAATAACAATTTAATACCGTTGAATATCAACTGCAGCATTTATCATGCTCTGAAGCTGGTAATCTTCTTCCAAAGAAGGCTGAAATGAAGGGTTAAAAAAAATTATTATAGCATCTTATAACAAATATAAACCTTTAAAAACAAACAAAAATATTTAATAGAAACCTTTAAAATTGATTTAGCTTTTAGAATGTTAAAAACTCATAATAATAAAAAAACTTACATTATCGCCACAGCAATAGT
Organism: Phacellophora camtschatica; assembly: GCA_036873815.1. NCBI lineage: Eukaryota > Metazoa > Cnidaria > Scyphozoa > Semaeostomeae > Ulmaridae > Phacellophora > Phacellophora camtschatica. Next base: position 23,402 of record JAYJMH010011669.1, on the reverse strand, counting down.
GAGAAAATTTATTCACATCAAAAATATCCTCTACTGCGTTCTCCGTGTTCTTCTTTGAATTAGCGCATGACCTTCTTGAAGAAGCAGTAGTTACTCTGCTTGAGGCTTTAGAACATGCGGATACCGGCCTGCTCAAATTTCCGGAAGGAGATACATTTCTTTTTGGTCTTTCTTCTCCTATTGAGTCATCTGGTCTCTCCAAACCCGGAATAAGTATTGACGAAGTACCGCTATTATTGATTGATGGTTTTGCAAGAGTAGCTTGTTTTGATTTGAGGCTAACTTGGACAGCATGCCCTTCTGCCTTCAGAGGATAAAATCCACCTATTGAAGAGCATACAATATTTCAATAGACATCATATAGAAACTTTCAAAGATTCTTCAAAAAACATGGTTTTGATTTTGAGAATGAAAAAAAATGTGTTGGTAACTAAAAATAAAATAAAAACGATTATAGGAATTCTCTACATGCATTTCTCATGTTAAGTTGTTAAGTCATCCGTGGACGGAAAAAACCAACCGTTAAAGTCGCAAAGAAAAATCGTACCAGGGACGACTGCACTTTGCGAAAATATTTGAAAAATTTGATCAATGTACGTTGTTTTGTTTAAATTGCATTGGTTACTGAAATATTTTTTGTCGCTTTGATTGGTTGTTCAAAACTTTCATTTTTCTTGCGTTGGAGTTATCAACAAAATTTTGCGTTTTTCTTGGTTTGAATCATATCATTCTGGCAACATTTATCGGGTTTCCTCAAATTTTTAGGGACTCTGCCCTCAAACCCCCTCCCTCCTTTCGCTAATAAAAGTTTAGCCTTCAATTAATCTTTTAAGAAGTTAATGAACAAATGTGAAGCGGAATAAAAAGATAACAAATTTAAAAAAATCCAGTCTGCTAAACTTCAGTACGGCTGCATACCGTTATATTGCTCAAGCATGCCAGTTTTGCATGAATCTTGATGATAATTATTATTATCATCGGCCGAATTACGGTTTGGTCGCGACATGTGTCCAGCTTCCCACATACCATCTCTGCCTTTGTCATCTCCAATCAAATATAAAGGTTGCATGTGGTCAGGAAAGTCGACATCAATTTGCTTCACGTGATATTTAGGCCTAAAATAAAATAAAAACATTGTAATTTATTTCAAACACCAACAAGTTTCTGCCGATAATTAATTGTCCAGATCTCCGAACACAGCTAATGATTTGCAAAGAACCGGCAAGGGTCAAAAAAGTTTTGCCTTTCGAGGAGCCAAATTGAATGAATGAATGAATGAATGAATGAATGAATTAATGAATAAATGAATAGTGCATAATGTGTAGAGCAAGAAAATTTGTAAACAGTATGAAAGTTCCATCAAACTCGTTCTTAGGAATGATTCGAAAACTATGTCCTCGGTAGCTACTTGCCTCTTACCTCGCTTTCCTGAATATTAGTTGGCTCAAACAAAAGAGTAGAGGCTCTAATCAATATTTGATCGACTCCTTTGAGGTTCGAAAGCGTCTCATTCTGATAAAAATCTAGCTTGAAACTGTGAAATATATTAGCATAGTTTTGCTAAAAATGTAGCGCTAAGTACCAGGACCATTTCTTATTATCCCTGAGAAACAGATTAAAACCCTTTATTCCCGACAAATCATAAGAATAAAATGTGATATCTCACAAAAAGTTGTTATCAATTTTCTGGATGAAGTTAGAATCTTAAAATAACAATAAAGAAATAAATCAAATAAGCTATTTCATTCCAATCATCTTTGACACGTGATAAATGTTGCGAGGAAACAACAATCAAGCCGCAACGGAGGAGGAAATTAATGTTACGTCAGATTAAATGCAGGCTTTTAATCTGACGTCGAAGTCAATTTACGGCAAAACGAAAATTTAGACTAAATTAATTCAGTCGAATTTTTAGACTAAACGATAAAGAGTTATTTTTATTGCTTAGAGTTGTATTTTTTTACGAAGTACGAAATTCGAAGATGGGAAACCTTTTCAGTTGCTGTACAGCAAGGAGATCATGCGCCGTAGCTCCATTTACGACCAACGACCGAAAAACGAAAGAAATTTCGTCGCAACAGAGTGTCAAAAAGTCATTGGGCCTAAGCACGCATGAAAATATGTTCCTGGCAAGTAGCTTAATTGTTTCTTCTAAACTAAACGAAAATCACAATCATCTAGTCCGTCCAAGAAACCCAAGCCCTCCCAACAATCTTACAGAATTTATATCTGATTGGTTGAAAAGAACGTCTCCACACTCACTTGATTCAGACTTTAATGACGAGGAAAACTTTATGTGCGAAAAACAAAGTGTAAGTACATTTTATCATTATTGTTTATTTTTTTTTAAATTAACTTAACTAGTCACAGTATATTTTTGAATTATTGTTTTGTGCAACTGTTGAGTTAATGCCGATTAACTTAGAAATCTTCTTCAAGTGCCAACGAAAAAAAATAAGTGCATGGTTGCTTTTTACAAATATGTTTTAGTGAAATTAAAGTAATGGCTACCTATCTATACTTATTACAAACTACTTATATCCTTAGGACCGGATCGAAAAGGAACAAGTGCAGTCGCTTGAAAGTGAAGCGTAAGTATCATTTAATAGTTTAGAATTTATATCAGTATCTAAACAATCCTGTTAAAATTATTGTTGAACTTTGTTTTGGGAAAATATTTCATCAATTAACTTTATTTTACTGAAAACCATTCACAAAATAAAGCTTTTAAACATAATTCCTATTTTTTAAATTATTTAAATTTACGTTAATTCATAATATATCACATGAATGTCATGTTTTTTATTTTAATCATTGTATTTGCTTTTTGGCTCATAGAACCAACACAAAAGAATCTTTGAAAGATCATGTTAAACCAGATCTATCAAATGACCAAGCATTCCAACCCAAACTTGATGACGATCGAAGCTCGATTGTTCCCAATGAAAAGTAAGTTGGTTTACAACAGTTATTTTAAGATGTCATATCTCAACAAATTGGTGGAAAAGTTACTGAAATATAATGTTTTATCGCAAGGAAAATCAGTACAAATGCAAAAAATTAATTAAAATTAAACAAATTAGGCTTCAAACTTTTCTTCAACTTTTAGAAAATCTTCAGGCTAGCAAAAATTGGTTTAAAACAGAAAACATTATCTCTTTGCAGTTTCAACATCTCACATCTACATGAACTCAATGGCAGTGAAAGTGACAGCGATGAAAGTATGATCGTAAATATAACAGACACTGAAAATGAAATGGATGTAGAAAAGGAAACATTTATTTATCAACGAATTGGAAACGTTAAACGCATTCTGGTGCAGCCAGCCAATAACCAGACACATTTTCGTACAGCCAGCAAGAGTCCATCCGAATGTCGACACAAAAAATTAAGAACTTCATGTACTATTTGCAATCGGCCACTGGGCAGATGTGGACGCCAGTTTAAGGCAAAACGGGATCAGTTACAAAAGGAACTAATTACAAGAAAAATGAACGAAGAAAGAAGAAAAGGGAAAATAAAATATGCTTGGACTTAGCAAGATGATTGCTACAACCACAACTGCACAACCAGCCAATAACCAAACACATTTTCACACAGCTAGTAAGAGTCCGTGCAAATGTCGACACAAACAAATAATAACTTTATGTACTTTTTGCAATCGGCCAATAGGCAGATGTGGGTGCCAGTTTAAGGCAAAACAAAATCAGTTACAAAAGGAACTGATTAAAATAAATATGAACAAAGAAAGAAGAAAAAGAAGGGCAAAATGCTCTTGGACTTGAACAGATGATTGCTACAACCGCAACTACAACCAGCCAATAACCATTTTCGTACAGCTAGTAAGAGTCCATCCGAATGTCGACACAAAAAGGTAATAACTTTATGTACTATTTGAAATCGGCCAATGGGCAGCTGCGGGTTGAAAGTTTAAGGCAAAACGAGATCAGTTACAAAAAGAACTGATCAAAATAAATATGAACAAAGAAAGAAGAAAAAAAAAAGCAAAATACTCTTGGACTTAAAAAAGGGATGATTGCTACAACCACAACTACAACCAGTCAATGACCAGACTCATTTCGAACAGCTAGTAAGATTCCATGCGAATGTCGACACAAACAAATAATAACTTTATGTACTATTTGCAATCGGCCATGTGGGTGCCAGTTTAAGGTAAAGCAAGATCAGTCACAAGAGGAACTAATTAAAAGAACGAACAAAGAAAGAAGAAAGAAGAAAAAGAAAAGAAAAATACGCTTGGACTTAAAAAGAAATGATTGCTATTATTATGTAATTGTTTTCGTCATCTGCTTAGAATTGTAAATTAATCATAGTTATACGAATTAAATTTTGATCAACAAAATGATTCATTCTTTCAGTATACACTGCACTACTAACCTGTTCAACGGTCAAAACATTAAACATTGAAAAGGTTCTTGACATTGAGTCCACATTGAGTGTTAAAACAAAATAATTTATTTCTTCTTTAATTTAAATTTCAAAACACAGTGCCGTTTGCAGCTTTTCCAAATTGGAGGGGGCTTATTGTTCTCAGAATAATATAGAACAAAAGGTTAAACTAATCAATTGTTTTGAATGACTACTGCTCTCGAAATTATTGAGTGCTCAAATGAAATTATTGAGTAATAAACGCCCCCTCCATGCTTCTGAAAAATACTGAAAAATATCAATTTGAAGTCGAAATAATAATCTGTAGGATAGTAAATATGCATTCATTGGAACACATATGATATGATTATTGTATTATAAATGTGTATGATATAATGAAGTTACAATACAAAATAGCATACCTGGGGCTTTCAGAATTTCCCGAATGCCCTATGAAGTAAAACAATATTTTAAATAAAATAGGACAAGCAAAGTTTGCATAAATTTGTATATATGTATATATATGGGGATATATAAAAGAATATTTCAAAAAGGTTCTTATACGAAAAAAGTATCACAATCAATGGGCTATGAGGAGAATTCATAGTAGCCAGAAAACTTGCCACGTCGACAGGAGACATGCGAACTTTTGGAGCCTGGGGCGATAGTTTCAAGATAAAATATCGGATGAACCAAACAAATGTGGTCCGTTTGCCTGTTTATAAGTCTGAGAAGAACCATCTGATTTCTGAAATTATATGTTTATATGATAGATCAAAGGTCAAATCAGAGAATAGATCAAAGACAAAATTTTGTTTTGTTTAAATCAACCATTCTGTCCCTTTGTTATCAGCGATTATTTAAAAAGTAACCTTCCTAAAGCAGCCAGTAATTCCTGGAGACAATAGTCCGGGTTTTACTTTGCATTATTCTTTCCTGGCGGGACAACAGCAAACCTCCATTATAATAACAAAGGAATAAAAGGCGGACCAGTTTAACCAAAATTCTTTTGTCCTTCCTTCCAACAAAATAACTTCTGACTTACAAATGGCATGACCGATATTAATCAAATAAATTTTCTTATCTAAGTTGAACTTATATCTTTCCATAACATCTTTAAATATTCGAATTGCGCACTCTTTCACAAATATGTAAGCAGGCAAACATCCCACGTTTTTTGCGTCAAACGGTATAATTCTTGTTCTTTTAATTTTTGGATCGGGTTTCTCGGAAACATACCGTTTTAGATACCGTTTTCAGGATTTAGAAGGTTTGGAAGATCTAGAAGAACACGCCATAAAAATCAGAAAAACTAAAACAATCAAAAACAAAACTCACGTGCTTCTTTCTCCAATGACTTGCTTAACTTGATATACTGAATTTCGTCATTTGATAAAATCTCAGCTTCTTGGGCTGTCCAAATTGGGCCAGAATTACTTTGACCTGCCATTCTGTCACTGAATGATAACGGACATGCAGTTACAAAAATAAAATTGATTTTTTCACGACGATATGCGCTATTGATAAACAACAAATGCAAATTATATTTACTTGTTTATTTATATAAATCCTTACTTTGTTCGCCGATCAACAGCTCCCAAATGCCGAATAATCATTGAAGATGCGAGAGCTTTAGTATTCCTGTGCCTAGGATCCTTGCCTGGAGCTGCATTTGGAGGTAGTTTGGATTGAGATCTTCTTTTGGGGTTTTGTCCAGTACCAATATTATTAGGCGGCCTTAAAATGAAAGAAGAAATGCATAAAAGGCCTTTAAAATGAAAGGATTTACCATGCATTTTATCTGACTTGACACACATTTATTTGCCTTGATGTCATGTCTGTCAAATAACAAAATAAAATAAACAGAAGAAAAACCAACAAATAACTCAAACTGACCTCGATAACTTTTTTATGTAAGTTCTGTTTCCAAAAACATCGCGTGTATACCTATATAAAATATGGTTTTAATCAAATTATGCCAGCAAATATATTTCATAAATTTTACAACTACATTCTAAAAGCCTCGTTGTATCGTCTATGTTTTTGTTATCGTCCTTTCTTGGCCAAATTCAGGTACTAGAGAAAATAGGTCCAGCATAGCACTGGCGCGACACTGGCACAATGTCTGAATGAAACTTTAAATTTCTGTTCGAGCCGAAATCCTGGTCCAGCAAGTTAGCCGTGTCGATGGTATGCCATGCCAAGAAATTTTCTGGCACGGCACGACTCTGGGGCGGCGTCTGTCTGAATTAGGCATACAATCAAATAATCAAAAGTGTGACATTACTAATGATATTACTCGTCACTCCCAAACTGTTATATAAAATTAGTTCTGCACAGCTTTTACACTGCAAGTTTTATGTTTTATCCGAGCCGAGTCGTCACTTGTGGTACGCGTACCATTCGTACCAGTCCTCAATTAGTTGGCTATTATGACGATATAATTTGAAATTTATGGTCGTCTGGCGAGCCTCCTAGTTTTTCAGCAACGCTGATTTTTGGTTTCCATTGTGCATGGCGTAGTGGTTTATCAGAATATCTTGCAAAACATAATATCAAACTTTGAGTTGAAACATATTCTATTGTTTTTGAGACAACCGGTATATATATATATATTAAGTTACAAAAAGCAAAAAAAAAACCCACTGATATCTTAAAGAATCTGGCTCAACAGGTCCAGATACTTTATAATGCTTTTCCATCTTTGATGTTCGTTCTTGCGGAAAGTGTACTTTGTACTGCCTTGGACTTTCTTCAGTTGGAAACATTATCTCTGCTTTTTTCAATGAATGGTCGCTTTGATTAGTTTTCGTAGCTGCTATTGTTCTGAAAATAAATTGTCAAAATAATTGAAAGTAATGAAATATTAGAAGAAAGCTTTAATATGTACATTAAAAAAATGTTAAATATTCAGAATAAAAATCACTGAAAACTTTACCCTTTTTCAGATAAGCCCTATTCAGTCATTTATGAAATGTTTGTCATAAATTCCCGGGGTTAATGCAAAGAAACTCACCGCAAATAAAGTCTTGGACTGAGTCGATCACGTGTCCCATCGATTGGTGAATTTGGGCGATTCTGGTTGATATCTTTTTGATGATCATTGCGATGAATCTCTTTGCTATTTTGAATCTGAAATGAAAATTTATAGGCCTATTAGAAGATCAAAAGAACAGCTAAAACTTACTTTTTAAAAAAGCCTGAAATTTCCTTCCACGTGTTCGAGGGACAGCTTCCTCCCCTTCAAAAGACGTAAAAGATCTTTCAAACCTAAATGGTTGTTAAAGATTTTAAGGAATTTTTCATGAGAACAAATTTTGTTTACCCCAAACTCTATTTACTGTAGATATCTATCTAGCCTAAACAAATATTTCAAATAAATGTATATTTCGTTCAATAAAAATCGTGGTAGCAATTTGGCAATTAAAAATACGGCTAAAAACGTAACAGCATTCATATGATTTCATACCTGACTAGAAATAGAAATGTATTCTGTTCTTCGAACAAGATCTGAACAGCAGTTTATTGATGTCATTTTTATCAAATGAAGCCAAAGTATTTGATAATATTTCAAGATAATAAAAAGAGCCAAAATGAAACTAATCATGTATTGTGTTTTCAATAGGCAATTTTGTGTTAATTTTACCCTGGGGGTGCAGAAAATAATTTATTCAACACTCATCGTTAAGCAAACTCTGAAATTGTCCAAAATAGCGATAAAAGATTATTAATATACCCCATGAGGACTATTAAAAAATATTTGTAATCAAATCGCTAATAATGAAAATCGTCAAACAATTTAGCAATTATTATACCAGACAAGTAGACATGATTATTCATTACCAAAACGACAAAGATGCAAATGGTAAACGCCAGTGCAGTGTGGCTCTCCATTAACGGGCAGGTCAATAACGAGAAAAACGCAGAAAGCACAGAAAACGTAGCCTGCGTGCAGGCTTTCCTCCACGCAGGCTCGGAAAACGCGGGAAAATGAATTCGTCCATCAACGGGCTCATTTTCGGTTGTATAGTGTTTTATTTCCCACGACATAATATATATACTCCGTAAAAATTGCTCACGGGTGCTTTTTGCTCCAACATCTGTTGTCCGACAGGAGTTACCAACTCTAGCAATGCTGACGTGCGCAAGTGATCTTCTTTCCTGAAATAAAATTGTTTGTTATTCAAATTACACAAAAACTTAAAGCATCCTAAATAAACTATTATTTCGTTGTTTGGTGTCCATTATTTGAAAACACTTACACATATTTTTTTATAAGAAACTTAGCTAAGGCTCCACTAGTGAAAGTTTCTTAATTTTGGATTGTTTTTACCAAATTTTACCAGCAAAAGTTTTTTTTACAGGTAACTTTAATGAAAAAATTCAGTTCTTTTACTATGCATTCTTTTTTCAACAAAAACTGGTATATATATAGGATAAAAAGTCTTCACTGAATCAATCATTTAACATCATGGTCAACTCCATTAAAATCATTAAGCATTATGTAATTTTCACTAAATATTTCGAAAGTTTCTTAGCAGTTTTTCATTCACTAGTAAAAGTTTCTTAAATTTTCGTGGGTTTCACCAGTGAATTTCTTATAAAAAGTTTCTCAGAAACAAAAAACGTGTATACACCTACGTGTTTATTGTTGAAGCTTTCGCCCTAGTTCTGACAGGCCTCAACAGTAACGCTTTGTTGATGATGATTAGAGTTGTTGCCAGTTACTGATGAGGCCTGTCAGAACTAGGGCGAAAGCTTCAACAAAATAAATACGTAAAAGTGTATGTGTGTGTGTGTTTTTAAATAATGGCTACTAAACATTAACATGAAATTTAGCAGACTCTGTTAAGAGAAGAAAGACAATCTCGAAAAAACATTTTATGAAAAGAAACATTTCTTTTGATTTGAAAAAATATACCATAATAATAAAATTTCTCTTCACATTTGCATCCAACACTGTATCCAACACTGCATCCAACACACATGCAAACTTTCAACAAAAATTGAAATTTGCAAGAAAGCTTAAAATTAGTCTGAATAATAGGTAACTGGATGAAATTCACTCTCGTGTTAATATGAAATTGGATTCTTTCAAGGCGTATAGAAAACAATTATTCATTAGGTTTATCGGCCAAAAAAAAGTTTTTTCGAAAATCAAAATAAGAAATGTTTAAATAATCAAAACTAACAATTTTCATAGAGCCCCTTCGTTGTATATGTATTCTGGCAATAATGGTTTAAATAACATGTGCAGCACTCATTATTCAATATCTCAGATAAATGTAACGATGTTGTCAAATTAATTAAAAAGTTACACTTACAAACCACTGTGATGGTTGACATGATTCTTGGTAACTTCTCGATTAATTCCTCTCGGTGTATGATTCACTGCATAAACTGAATAAGAAAAAAAAATCCTTTAGTTTGTGCAAAAATACATTTCGTTTTAAGGTAAAAATACATCTTGAATTGATGGTTTTTGCAGAAATATAACATTACCAACAAAAATGGTAAATTGCCCATTTTTAACCTATAATACATGATGTATTTTAAAAACATCAGCAACATCTTTCTTTTGAACAAAGTACAAATCGCCCCGAATCGTCCATCAAGCACATTGACATGTATTAAAGCCAATTAACACAAGAACGTTTGTGCCAGTCCACATCAATACACTGTCTCTAATCTCGCTCATAAAATGTTTGATGTTTAATTTTTCATTAAAAACGGATGCTTTCGTAAACGCATTCCAAAGCAAAAAACGCTCATGAAACACGGTAAAACAAGCCTTAGATTGCGAATGTAGACTAGACTAATAATTAGTGTGTGTATTATTCACATTTACGCTTTTACTTTCACTCTTAAAGTAAATAGAATGCTATTTGTTTGTTTTTAAGGAAATTTTAAGCGCCAGTTTTTGAATGAGTATAGCCTATCAGCAAAGCACGACGTAAATCTTTGATTTAACTCATTCCACCTGTCCTACATTCTGTGTTTTTTCCCTGTGCTAAAATCAAAACACGGAATGTAGAACAAATGGAATGAAAGAAATCAAAGTGGGAATAAAATAAAACTTTACTTTTCCTAAAGCCCGTGATCAAATATGAGAATAGAATAATATCAAGCCGTGTTACAAAAGAAACCAAAAGAAACAAAAAGGCGCAAAAAACAACAACTTGTTTACATGCCAATCTCACATCTCCCAGAGTTGTCATAACAACAACTAAAACAAAAAATGATGAAGTTTCCAAATTGTATGACAAAATAAAACTTCTTCACAATGCATAAACAAAATAATATTCTCAATTTTCAACAATTTTCAAGAAATCGTTAATTTAGATAACACAAACACTCCATATTGTCGATACTATTGTTGGCACAAAACTTCTTTATGAAATCTTATTGTATTTCAAAATTACTATTTAGTAACTTACATATGAAAACACCGTTGCCATCAAAATATTATTGCAAACCACGCATTTCGGTATGAAATTTTAATGAATCCCATTTTAATTTGAATCATTTTATGGTCTGCAGCATCAGCCAGATATATATACTCATGTAAAAAAATATATACATATGCTTTTATACATTATTTAAACGTTTATCGTATTTCCTCAATTAAGCGCCCCCTCGAATAAGTGCCCACAATGAGATCAATATTTTAAAGCGCCCCCCATGTCCTCACAAGGGAGTCTGGCTGATGATTTGCTGTATATCCGCTCTTGGGGGTGTATGGAGTAGGAAGAACGTTGCTAAGGTTGGTATATTACTCTAAATCCTCTTATTTGCATTATTTCATCTATTTTATCGTTTATCTTTACTGCATTATTTCATCCGAACTAAAATCTGTTTTCGTATTCAGTCATCAAATTTTGAATAAGAGCCCCCTCGAATAAGCGCCTCCCCTCAAATAAGCGCCCCCTAAAGTGTCTGAATAAACAAACGCCTCCGGAGCACTTAATCGAGGAACTACGATAGGAACAGACAAATCCTGGCAAAATATTGTTTCCTATGCTGCAACAGCATACATGATCTTTTACGCTTCAAAACAAACTTGTAAATAACAAAAACCAAATAACCTCAAAAACATTGTTTTCACATATGAATTAAAAATAAATTAAAAGTAGCATAAGTTAAAAATAAATTAAAAGTAGCATAAATTAAAAATAAATTAAAAGTAGCATATGGAAATAAATTAAAATTTTCTAGACATTTAGCATTCTAGATTTACTTGACGCGGAGAAGAATTTTCTACAAATAATTTAAAGTAAATTAAAAAAAATTAAAAAACAGCAATAAACGTTATTTATTTCCTTTCAATCCATTTCATTTTTCTTTACTTTGTTATTTTGAAATACCTTCATCAACTTGTCAACTATATAACTCTGAAGACCGATGTGGGTAATTAAGCTGAGGGTCGTTAATTTATTTAGGGTGTTGGATACGTCAATATATCAGTTGTTCTTATGCCATACCTGCGTAATATCGAGCTAATATAAGTCGACAGCAGAAACAAAAAACAATACAAGTGAAAACTCAATAAATTAACTTTATTTGATAACTTGAAAAATTAATTGCTTTAAGCTGAAAAGATCCCTCCTTATTTTGTCTCATTTAACTCCGAAATACATTTTGCATAATTCAGCATAAAACAATTTTCCCACGTCTATCGTGCTTGGCAAAAGTTAGAATCATTGTTAAGCCCTTTCTGGATATGATTTTATTGGATTAAATAAGCAAATTAAAAAAGTCCAATCGAAATTCGTTAACATATACATTTTTTTTATCGTTGATGAAAAACGCAATGTAGATAATCATTTCATCTACGTTTCAAAATTTCAAAATTTTAGAATTTATTTCAAAATATAATTACTAATGAATAATTCTCAAACACAGGTAGTTTAAAATATTTTAAATAAAAATTAGAAACAATGAACCAAACCGTTTTACAATATTCATGAAAAATGACCAGAAAATTTTATATTATTCAAGCTTTTTTTAGTTTTTCGTTTTACTATACACGCAGTTTTTAATAAGAAACTTGGGTCGGGATCTAATACTTAGTTTCTTAAAAGTTTGGCCGATTTTAGAACTAAAAGTTTCTTAAACGTTTATTAAGCTAGACTTTATGATATTCTTATGGACAAGGAATCTGTTTATGATTGCAAACTATTTCATAGAATATCAAGTAATGTAGGACTAAGCAAGTCGACAGACCTCTGAGGTCAGGTTTCAATCAGCTGTTGGATATCACAAAATAACATTTTTAATGAGAAAATTAATGTTTTGTAAAAAGAGTATTTTCTCAGCTTTAAGCGTTTTTTTACTACAGTGTTTCTTAACTTTTTAACGATTCAAGAGGATAGTTTCTCATATTAAGATCGTGTGCAAAATCATTTTATTTCCAGCTTTGCTTGAGTAAATAACACACAATGCCCAGTAAAATTTAAATCAAAGAAACGCTAGAATTCTTAAAAATACTCACTCTTTTGTGATGTTTTATATGCTTCTTTATCTCCATCCTGATCATCATAAAAAACCTGCTTTCTTTCTCTCAGTTGCTGAAACTTTGAATAACTTGGAATATATTCAAACTTTGAAGATTGTTCACGTGAGTTCCATTTCTCTTTTTGATGGGAAGAATCCTTCTTACGATTTTCATTTCGATTTTCTTTCAACATCTTATCTTCACCTTGTTCGAAAGTAACTTTTGATTGACTTTCAAGACTTGATAAAACAGAATTCTGGTAAGACAAATCAACCGGATCGATGGCCCCTTCCAATGATTTATTTTCAGCTTCTTCTTCTAAATTATTTACAGCCTCTCTGACGACTTGCTCGGCATCAACGATTATTCTGTCTTCGTCGATTTCAGATTGCAGATCACTCTTCTCGATGTCTGTTTTCAATCTGACTGCTTCAAACAATAAATCAGTACTTCTGGATCTTTTCAACTGCACGGTTTCAAAAGGATTCTCCACCTGTTCCCTTGGAGAAAAAATGTCGAGAGTTCCTCCATTTTCTTCTGGATGATTGTACTGTATTGAAACTTTTGATACAGGTCTAAAAAAAATAATGAAACTAGAGAAACTCAGAAACGTTTGCAAGAATTGTTCTCAGGAATGTAAACACTTTCTCCACTGTAGAGTATTATTAATCTTGTTATCATACAACTATGCCTTGATATTAATATCTGCACAGCCGGGGGGCTATATTATGACTGCAATTAATACGACAAACAAAGTTATGTCTTTTAGAGATTGTATGCAGAGATAATTAAAAGGAAGAATAGCCATGCAAAGAAAATAACAGGCCCCCCGGTAACTTTATGCACATTCTATAATTCGATATCAATACCTATTCAGCTGTAATATTTTCAAGGAGAACAGCACATGCTAAATCAACGAAAGGCACAAAATACCCTTGATTAGCAGCCACGTTGACAACAACAAATAAATAACAAAGAAGCCAAAACATACAAATTAATTACACCTTTTTTATAAAATCAGCATCACGTATTCATCCAATCACAATTGCACTTCAATTTCACCATGAATTACACCAATTGATGTGAATGCAATCATCTCGTTTTGGTTTGTGATTTCAGAATCGCTTAACAGTGTCATGCTGCCTTCCCGGCCTTCCCGTGAACGTCTATTTCTATCCCAAAGCGGGGTTAAAGCATGTGGTAACACATAGATCTATCGTTCTCATAGGTTGATGAACAGAAAGAAGTTTTCATAAGTTCGTGAATGGGTTGGTGAGCAGAGCAAAAGTGTCATGTTAGTCAAACCATGTATTTTGAATTATCTCTTATACAAAATGTTCGAAATATTTTCGATCAAAAAATCTTATAGATCCATGCTCGAAATATTTTCGTGAATATGAGGAAACGTTTTACGAAAATGTGAAAACAAAATAAACAAACAAAGCAATAATTTACATGAATATAACAAAAATTAAAATCTATTTTAAATTTATCCAAAGAAAGAAATGTTTCCACCATATCAAAAACACGTTTTCCATTTAATGTACGTAGCATAGCAACAGAAAAAGTGCTGGCAGGATGTGCTAAAAGCTTCTCAAAACTTTTCGTTAATAGCCACATCAGAATGTTTCATTAATAGCTACGGTGGAATCGAAAATCATTTATACAAAAATAAGTGTCCGGCTAAAGTGTCTGCTTTATGAAGATAAAGTGTTACATGTTATGGTCCAAAGTGTTTGATGTGTTTGATGTCATCAGAAAGTGTTTGATGTCATCCGCTTTTGTGCTGTTATGTTGCTTAAATCGGCCTAGTTTAAATAACAATTGATTCATTTGGGCCCGCGGGCACTTGGGTCGTTTAGAGTACAGAAATGTCCCAATAATGTAACGGGTATCCCAAAAAAACCCTACATTGGTTTTATAATTTTATTGCAAACGTGAGAATACAAAACACATTATGATTACTAACTAACAATAGATAGCCTGATAACACCTTTTTTTTGGGGGGGGGGGCAGCGACCAGGCAGATAGTGTTAGGGCTTCCCTTCCCCGATTACACAAGAATTGAATAGGTGCAGTTCCAAAAGGATGCATTGCCTAAAAACTCTTCAATAACAATCTCCTCTGTTTTTGCTTTTTCAAACTGTCGACTATCGATAATATGCTCATACACATGCATCTTCTCTAAACGAGGTCTCAAATTCTTCGTTAGTTATCAGGTTTTCTATTGCAGGAAATCAAAAAAAGCCTTGTACTCATGTTTTTGCAATAAAATGTAATTGCATTAAAATAATGATGTTTTTTTGGGACACCAGGTACAGTTTTAAAAAACTTTTAAATCGCTATTGAGGAAATATGCAAAATGCTAAGCGGTGGTTAGCCACGAAATGTAATTATTAGATTTACACATTGAAAATATGTGCATTAAATAAATCTGAAAAGTCAATATTAAATTTGGCTTGCCAATGATCAAACAGGTGATTCGCAAATTCCGGAGTTTTGAAAATATCGTTTTAATTTTTTCCCTGACGACAAACATTGGTGATAGTCCAAAACATTAGCACAAACATTGTCCATAGGCCAATACATGAAACCAAATTGACTTAAAGCCCCATATTGCAAAAATAACGTGCAATAGTTGAGAATATACGTGTTGAGAAACGAAAATAAAATCGGTTGGAAATTTCTTGAGTTAAATATTTTGCTGGAGTTCACTTAGTACATTCATAGATTTTAAAGTAATTATATTTTAATAAAAATTTCAAAAAACTTTAAGAAGTCCGAACATTTCAAGACAAATCTAAACAAAATACGTTTCACTTACAATAATTGAGTATCAGTTTGTTCACCGGATTCATCTTTCTTCAGATTTCCTCCCTTCTTTGATGCAGCCTTGATTTCTCCTCGATTTGCGTTGTGATCCATCTAAAAATATAGTCATCGGATTAGCTTGGATTAATCCATGAACAATAGAAGATTAACGAGATTATCAAAATACTACAATTAATCTATGAAGAACAACAAACAGATTATGATGAAGTTTCTTTGGGAAGAAAACATAGAACACAAGAGGTACTCTAACGATACAATAAAAGATCCATGACTACAAAGTAAAGGGACACTACAAAAATGTATGTTTAAGACACATGGATCCACCGAATGAAATCAAAACAAAAGCCGCCAGTAACGACGGAAATTGGTAACTTCGGGAAGGAAAGAGCGCGCCCTGTATCCTGTAAACATGTGTTGATGCAACAATAACGACCTTCACGGGTGCTAGGACACAAGTAATAATAAAAATAAACTGCTGTAGAAACAACAACTCGCGTTTCTATAACTAAAATATAACTGAAATAAAATGAGAGTGGCCTACAGCCTTAATTAGTTGCTTTGATATTAGACGGCAGTCATTTGGAGATTACAAAAAGAATAAAACAAACCAAAACATAAGGAGGTGCTGTGTCAGGCCTTTTTGGCGATATTTTCTCCAATGATTTTGATGTTTCTTTCTTGTAGTCTTTAAGATCAACAGGTATTTCTGGAGGGCTGACTCCAGTAATTCCAACGCCACTAAAAATTGCATTTTCTGTTAAGGTGTTTATCTGAAAAAATTGGCAAGTTACAAATATGATAAATAGAGCACGATGAATTGCTAGTATGTTCAAGATATTAGAACAAGTACGGTCATTCCAACGTAAATGTTGAGTTAAAGTAAAATAAAACACTGTGTAGTGCAATCAGGGCCAGATTAAGACCTTTAGTAGCCCTAAGCGCCAAAAATGCAGTAATGGTGCAAAAATAAACTGATATAACAACGCCCTTCGAAAGCTCTGAGAAGGTAGGAAACGCCCTTTTCATGTGGAAGAATTCTTATTGGGTGTCCTAAGCAAGTGCTTAGCTAGACTTGCTGCAAGTTTATTTTGTTTCGTTAATCAGTAGAAAGTTAAATAAAATAAAAAATATCCTGTGAAGGAGAAGATCTCAGGAAAATAACAACGAAATATCACGTTCTGAGGGCTTCTCCTCCGCAGGGTATTTTCCTCCGCAGTGACATATATTTTACTGAATAAGGAAACGAAATAGACTTGAAGCACGTCTAGTGCTTAGCCTGCCTATTAGATAACCCCGCTTTGTGTACACTCGATGGAAATATGATATGATTTTCAAAGAATCCAAGTATCATATCAAAACATAACAAATGTTTGACAATAGAAACATTTCCGTTTTACCCTTTGGTATTTAGAAGCAAAATGAGACGTCTGTGGTCTCCCGTATCTACGTAATCCATTGATGTCTTTGTCATGGCGAAGGATTCCTGTTTTAACACCAGGATCTATTGAAGAAGATGGCCGATAGTTCATAGTTCTTGAGCTTCCTTGCTTCGATCCAAAATGCTTGTAAAAATAAATTGAAAGAATCATAATGGTTAAAAGAATTTCATACGGAATATATGACAGTTTACAAGGCTTTACAAGAATGAAATACGAAGTATGACGAAAGAAATACCTAGCCTTATAATGGAGCAGGGATGATCCGCATTTAAGAAACTAGTTTTTCATATTGAGAAATATTGTTTCAAAATAATTTATATTCATTTCTTATTGTTATTTTGGGAAAAGGAGTCTACAAGCTTCTTATTAGTGGTTTCTTAATTGCGGGGTCTCGCCGTGTTCGATAATAGTGTTTCTGTTTCAGGAAAGATAATAATTTATTAATAAACTACGCAGTTATTTTTATAAAGATATCCACAATATTTTAGTTTTGTTTGGATAATTTTGGTCGGTGTTTGATACCGTACAAACAAAATTTTCAATTCACTTTTTACTTAATTCTTTTCGTTTGAATAATTCAATACATTTAATGAAAATGTTGGGTTGATGAAAACCATTAATTATGCTGAAAACTAGTGCTTTTTTGTTTTCAGTATAAATTTAGGCCATATTGTTATCCTACGTTAAACCATAGATCTCTCTTATGACTATGGTTAAACTGAATACATCTGCAGACATATATTAATTCAATCACTTAAATATTTCATTGATATCTTCAAGAATCCACTAATATTTACACAAGCGTTGGAGTTTACAGCTGCATACTTTAGGAAACAAAAATGATCTGTATTTTTGAATAAATATTTTTGAATAAAGCAGCTGGCTTACTAGCTACAGTACATACAATCAAAATATCAAAGTATCAATCTATAATATAAATTTTCCAAAACCAAAAAGTGCTGTGATGTAGATTTTTAATAATTAATTAGAATTTGTAAATAAAGTCATGCACATATGTTTCCAAAATTAATGTTTCCTTCACATGCAGAACGTTTAGCCATATCTTAATTAAGCAGTCTTTTCGAGAAAAGCAAGTAATTTTAATAAAGTTTTTAGCGTTATGGCTGTCATCTACGAGTGTTACTTTAACAATTTAATTCCCTTCTGCTGGGAAATTTACAGTAAAATAAAAATACTTTCATAATAATGATAGTTATTGTCAACAAAAACAATTGTTATTATTCTTCAAGAAGCAAAACAGAGATTCACAGCAACAGCATTCACAGCAGCAATCAACACCAACACCATTTTATAATTTTCAAAGGCCTGGAAATATTGCTCTGTATGATTGATGACTGTGTACTGGGTGACCAAAAAAAGTCTTGACGTTTGAAAAATCACCAAAATTTGATGTTGCTACGAATTTCAAAAATAATTTTTTCTGCTAACGTGAGAAGGACCAAGTTAATTTTAAGAGCTGCCGTTATTTTGGTAACTTTGACAAATGACGATGTTGTTGGCAGTTGTTGTCGTTGTTGCTCTCTCGGCTGGAGTCCTGTTGTTCAGCATTATAGTCCATGATTACCCGCCATCCAGTGTGAAACCGACTCCAGTATTTATCAGTAGAAATTGTTTATGCGTAGCCTTTTGTAATTGTATTTTATTGTGTATTTAGGTTTAATTTAGTTGCCTGTTTCTATTTTATAGCCATGGGGTAGTCGTGGTCTTCTGCTCCCCATGGCATCGTCCTTGTAGTGTAGTAAAGTAGTTCGTAAGTGTTGTCTTAAGTAATCTCGTTCTTGTAAATTTTTACATTGAATATAAAAAAAAAAAATGAAGATGTAATTCCACTTGAATAATCTTCGTAACTTAAATTAAAAAATATCTTTTAAAGCATTTAATTCAGCAAATTATATTTTTGCATCATATTTCTAACGTTTCTAAAAATATGAAGTCATGGCAACTTGCAATAATGTAATTTATTCATTTCTCATAACAATATACCATGCATTAAAACCAGGTCATTTTAAACCGAAATATTTGACATTGCTGAATAAATTTAGCCCTTCTTTTACATGGCAATTTAAAAATGAGCTTCATTGGTAACAAGCATTAATTTTAATAGTATTTCAAACGTCGGAACTACTTTTTGGGTCACCGGGTATATGAAAGTTATACTCTCTATTGTTAATATTTCTGGAAATGTATGACTAAAAAAATGAGAAAAAACTTACCTTTTCTGATCGGCAAAGTTGTGTTTTATTTGTCACAAACCACTGATATACTCTTTGCAAATCTTCTAATTGTTTTTGATGACTTTTAATGCTAAGAAAGATTAGTTTATAGAATCACAGTAAAAATAAAACATTGGAAAAAATATGTTTCCAGGGCGTCAAGCATTGGATGTACTCAAAACAACGTCTTAAGGGCAAACTTCCATCAAAGAATCGGCGACCATGTTTGCTTTCCAAAACTGAAAATTAGATTTCCCTCATTTGTGAGCTGTCAAGTCAATTTAAAGGACCACCATTTAATTCCAGTCCACGTTTCGACATTAACTTCATTTTACACGAGGTCCAGACAGGTACATAATATCATGAGATGTGAGGGGGGCTTCTGGAGCCCCCCCCCTATCTAGCGTAAAATTGGTAAAAGATAAAATGTTGAAACGTGCAGCACAGAAAGCCCCATCTTTGCTTACCCTATTAAAATTATTTTAATTATTAAATTATAATAAGCATAACAATAGGGACTAATTAGCAACCACATGTTCACAAATAATCTTTTAGTTTCAAAAACTGCCCTATTTTGGTTTAGCCCAAATTTCAAGTCTTCATTCATTTAATAAACACAAAAACGTGATGGATTGTGAATAAGTAGTTAATTTTGAGCATTTTAGTGAAATTTGGTTATAATTCCTCGATATTAAGACTTTAATTTATGTTATTATAAATATATAATGATATAAAATAGTTGTGAAAAATAGTGTACATTCATGTATATTGGTTAAATTTACTTGTTTGATGCTATATTCATTATTTGCCAATTTTAGCTCTATATTATGACCATCGGTTATGTTTTTTATAAAAAAAATATAATTTTTCATCATTCATTGTATGAAATATGACGTAATCAAAAGGTATGACATCATATATTATATTTTTGTTTATGTAAGCAAAAAATTATGTGTTATACATAAAAAGATAGAGAATCAAAGACTTAAATCAACCATGCTAATATTAAATTTGTCTGATGTATATATATGGTTATTTAGAGCTGTAAAAGTAAATTCCTTTGTGACTGGCTTCCAGATATGGCATTTGTGGTCATGTGACAGTTAAATTTTGGAGAAAAAAAATTCTGAAATTTCTTCAACAATTAAATTTTAGGAAAAATCATATGTTTTCAGCCCCTTGACTATTTACAAAAAGTACAGTTCAGAAAAAACAAACAGGGAGGTTCCAGAAGCCTCCTTGTGTAAAGTAGAGTCAGTAACAACCTTATTCTTTCTAGATTGACTTGGGAGTTTGATCAGAATCCTTTCAAATTTTAAACTCCTAAGTTGGTATCAAAGCAAGGAAATGGACTGGACTGGAAATAAATGAATTTGTTTCTTCAAAATAACTTGAGAGCTCTCCAAATAGGGTAATCATAATAAGTAATAAAATGCATCAACTTGTAATTTGGTTTGTAAAAATAATTTTAACTATTAAATGAAAAACCACGTCATTAAAAATACAATACCTTATAATTTCGAGTAGCATCTTGGAAAGAACTGAGAAAAATGGTTCTTCATAATTGTCACCAGTATCATAAAGAAATGGCCTAAAATTAGAAAAATTAATTAAAACTATAGCTGATAAACTAATTTCTTACTGGAAAGATAACAGAAAGATAGTCATGGCTACAACCACCAACAATTTTTGTTTAATAAAAATAACACTTAACATCATCACATGAATTTTTTTAAGCAAAAAAGACAGATTTTATCTGTAGCAATAAAACAGGGGTGGAGCCAATGAGGGGGGGTCAGGGTAGGGTGCCACCACGCACCAATGGCATTTAAGTAGCTTAGTCCGCCATTCATTTGGCCAAATCTTTCTCCATAAAGACCCTTTTTGCTAACATTAAAATGAATTGTGCAATAGTCACTTTTGCTTAATTTACGACAGCGCATTTTCTGATCTCCAAAATGGTGTATTCTACAATAAGTCACATTGTAAAATTTACTAATGATGCAATAAGAAATATCACTAACCTCATATCATTTTCTCTTTTTTTTGTACCTCCAAAAGCAGATCGTTTAGTTTCTTCTTGATGAAGTTGCATAGATCTCACCATTGTCTTGTATTCATCATAAATATTTAACTGCAAAAGAAAACATATTTATACAGCTTTAACAAGTGTTAATTTCGTAATTTGTAAAACTAAATAGAGAACAATTTTACATGTTATTTTATTGTAGTAACTCATAAAAGTGTGAATGACACTCAAAATAATATCTTGGCTTTTCAAATTCTTGCAATTATTATTATTGATGTTGTGATTTTGAATATTTTCCCCTCATTCATGTCTTTCCTACTGAATTGCAAAGAATAAACTGACTTTGGTTTTTAACTTTTGAGCAGCAAAGTTTTCCTGCCTGCTGATCAAATTATTTTTATGGAATATAACACAACAGGGGTAATAAAAAACAAGGGCCTTTTTAAGGTACGCTGAGTTGGGGGGGGATCTATTGTTCTGTGATGAAAAGGGGGCAATAGCACATTGTTGAGAAAAGGAAAGGAATGTGAATAATGTTTAAAAAAAACCACTGTTTTGTAATTATATTTTATTGAATGCATCATATATTACTTAAACGTGACACAAATGCTATTTCTGCAGTAAATGTAATATATTTTACCGATTGCTGAGTGTGTATCCTTTTTTCACAGACAGTGCAATATATATTATTCAGCGTGCGTGCATCTATCTTACAATAGAAACTAAACACAATTTGAAAATCCAGAATACAAAAAAACACGAGAATACTCCTTCATTTCACTATTTAATAGAGTAACAAGCTAAAAAACACTTCTTTGTATCTTGCATCGTATACATGTATATGTTTCAGTGAACTGCAGGCTGAAATTAAATCCTTTTGCCGGGCCTATAAACTAAAAGCACAGAAATATTTCAAGGAAAAATAAAATCGTGCAATACTCATACCTTGGAGTTTCGGAGAAGTCTGAAGGTTCTTTCCCGCTCCACAACAGCCAGCCTGCTAGAAGAATTTCTTCTTTCCACAGGCATTTTTATCAAGCAAAAAACTGATTATCTGCTTCTTCTTCCTTTCATCAGACTCCAGAGCGTGGACTTTGCATGGAATCCACTCTGGATCAGACTCCCTTGGGATTTTCAAATCAAAAGAGCAATCACCGATTTTTCAAAAGCAAAACCACTTGTTGATAACAAATAGTGTATGCTTTGTCTGCTTGTTTTAAGTCAACTGTACTGCAAAATCTTGGTGCTTTATATTTATTCTATTGATTTTTCAACTCATGTTTCAGTTCACATAAATATCGTGAATCAACAACGTCAATATTGAAGAATGTAATGGTTTGCAGAACAATGCATACTCGAGAAATGTCATCTGTCATTTCACTCATGAATTTCCTGTAAAAAATGTCTTTCTCTTCAATGGCCTATCCTACTGACGTCAAATATCGGATGATCTCCAACTTTATTTTCCGCAGTAGAAGTAGAACAAAGACAACATTAATTTTTTAGTATTTTTGAATTGATGCATCATCATTGATGGATTAAAAAAAACGAAAAATGCCCAGCAATTGCAATTCGCTTTTAGTCAGTCAATAACCCCTCATTCAATAGAGATATAGTGATGAAATTAAAACTTTACACGTTATTCCTCAATCAACCGAAGGAAGATGACATTGAAAAATACGTCACCTTGTTCCGGGTGGGTTGATCTTTGGTTTCTGGACTGAAGACGCGTTGCTATGCAATTTGGGATGATATCAAAATAAGATAAGCACGTGCCCATGTCAACAGAAGAATATTCTCGTAAGATTCTATAAAAATTGTGACAACAAGAATTCAACCATTGAAACAAAAAATATCTAAAAAATAAATGAATTAAAATTTCCTATAATTATAAATATTAACGATAACAATGAGCGACGTTTCGATGTCATCTTAACATCATTTTCAAGCTAAATGAAATAAAAGACGTTGTTTGTATATATAGA
>JAYJMH010011658.1:0-23052 GCA_036873815.1 Phacellophora camtschatica | reverse complement strand
TGGTAGGCCAAAGCCTCTTTTGTGTTGAATCACATTCAGCAACATTATATTTTCCACCAAACACCAAATGAGCACTTTCCTATTGAAATTGACTGAGTATAATGCGCACCGCGCACCAAAAATGTCATATTTGCGCATCAAAATCTCAAACGGTGTGATCTCAAAATATATTCGGAAATACATCAAAATTTCAAAATATATTCGGTGCGCAATACAAAGTTTCCAACATGGTATGATTATATTTAAAATCAACAACAAATGTAAAACTGGTAAAACATATCTAATTTCACCTCGTTGTCGTTGACAGCTGCAGGACGATTTTTTTCCAAGTCTGTGGACGTTTGGCCTTCCAAATTAACTAATGTTATTTCTTCAGGATCCATTTTTCTTCAGTCTCAGTACCCAATAGTATCCATTTTACCTTGGTCTGTAGTAATCAGTCGGCGTAGTCTTTTCTTCCAAACATTTTGCTATTGACTATGATAGTACTCAGTTCCCAGGCTGGACAACACAGGTCTAATAATCATGTCCAATTTCAAAGCATTATGATTGATTTTGTTTGATCTGATGCGCCTGACAAGCTTTCATTGTTTCTCATATCACAAGCCAACAAAGAGAAATAACTGGACAAACTGAAACGGGAATTAGAAGTTCCTTGTTCCATTGTCATGTCATCAAAGAATTTCAAGTTTTATTGATCCACACATAGTCATAAAAGTTTCTCTTATGACTATGCTGGAACGGAGAATCATTCCTGAGGAAATAACAAGAACAAGGAAATAACAAGAACAATGAAGTAAAAAGAACAAGGAAGTAACAAGAACAGTTAATATTTTTCTTTTTATCAAATTGGCTCATTTTGGTTACATTTTGGCTATCGATCAATCCCACTGCTTTGATTTGTTATCAAAGTTGGATGTGACGTCATTAATGTGATGTAGCTGGGAAAAGTTGACAAAATACTGCCCCTCAAGTTTTTTTCAAGAACAAAAGAGTTTTTGACAATTTTCCCAAAATCTTTCCTTTTTTCTGTAAAATAGGAAATTTTCTAAATTTTTGCAATCTCTGTTTTCGATTATACGAAAGATAAATGCACAGAAGACTATTCTTTTCTTATTTAAAACAAAATTATATATGGTATTGGTATATATGTATGTATGTATTATTTCACCACTAAAAATTTACAACAATTATAATCTAAATTGAAGGTATAAAAATATTTACACAGTTTCATAATGTCAAAAGCATTAATAAATAAATAAATGAATACAATTTTTTAAATTTCACAAACCCCTAACTAAAGTACCAGAGTCTCAGTCAACATTCGCGGTCAAAGAAAATATGAAAAATAGAGTTCTTGAGCTCTAGAAAAATAGAGTTCTAGACTCCATGCACCATTGTCA
This sequence comes from Phacellophora camtschatica, assembly GCA_036873815.1. Classification (NCBI taxonomy): domain Eukaryota; kingdom Metazoa; phylum Cnidaria; class Scyphozoa; order Semaeostomeae; family Ulmaridae; genus Phacellophora; species Phacellophora camtschatica. The sequence continues at coordinate 21,649 of JAYJMH010011658.1, read as the reverse complement.
AGAAGATTCTCAGCAAGTATGGAGACACATCGAAGGACAAATTGATATTGCAAACTTATGATGGTGCTATTGTCATGTCCGGTCACATTGCTGGTGTTCAAGCTCTTGTTTGCCAGGAATATCCTTTTGCTTGTACAGTGAAAGAAATAAGGCTTATTTCTTTCACTGTACTGCTCATAGGTTAAATCTTGTCTTTTGTCAATCTGATTCTTCTATTTCTTCTGTAAAAATTTCTTTGGTAATGTTAGTGCCTTCAGTACTTTCACCAGCCTCAGCTCAAAAAGGAAAGAGCTCTTCAGATCTCACGATATTGAAATTCCACGTCCTGGTGAGACAAGATGGTACTACCGATCACTTTCAGTTCTTGGATTTGGTCAATCCAAGTCAATTTTCTTCATTAAAGGACAAGATTCCTGAAGAAAAGTTAAATTTATTGAGGTTAAAATATGGTCCTCTCTTCAATTTCCCAATGCTTGAGAGTCAGTTAAAATTCATTTACAAGGATGCAGATTTTCACAAGGAAAGTGCAATGGAACTACTCCAATCTATTTATGAATATAATTTGCAAGAAAGTCTACCAGATTCTGTCAAGCTTTTAAAGCTGAATTGTGCCATTGCTGTATCAAGTGCATCTGTAGAGAGGTTCTTGTTTGAGACGAGTGAAGAGTTACCTTTGCAATTTATGTTTGTGCATTGTTGTCAAATTTTGTCGCTGATTCTAGAAACTTGCTTCTACAAGGGAACAGCCTTCCAAGAGAACACTACTTTATATGAATAGGGTAGTGAAGTTCTTTTGCAATCCTAGATTGAAAACAATTGTTGGGTCTTTGAAGAGTGAAACAAAAATGGTCTTTGTTAACAGGATTTATTTTGCAATAAAAACTTGATTTGGAAGATTATACCATCAGGAGTTCCAGTTTGTTTTTAGTCTTCGCAGAAGAAGGAATTTTTTTCAAGGAATTTTAAGCAATTTTTTCCTTCGAGTTTTTACTATCTTTTATATCTCAAAGGTATTTTTTGGTATTTCTACATCTTTTATTACTTCACTATTCAACATTAGCTGCTTTTTAAGTTTAGTTTGGATTTTCCTTCTAAACTTCATATGCATAATTTCACTTTTATCCAAATGAAAATTAAATAGGTATAGGGGCATGTCGTATATTATTTCGATTTCCAAATAATATAATTAATATTATTTATTTTGGAAATTTAATTTTGTTTAATATTAGGAAACTTATGCACAATTCTTCAGCTATCTACATGTAACCAGCGTTTGGGGGAGGGATGTGGACATTAAACCCCATAATTGATATTAATATAAATTAACATAATTAATATAAAATTATAACTATAATTTAATATTATAATTTTTGGTCATAGACGAGGCTTTTGGAATTTGAAAGTTTTTTGGCTACAATGATAAGGTTAAAGGCTGACTTTTTGCTCCAAAACGAAAAATTTCGAAATTCAAGTTTTTCGGCCACAATCGTTAGGTTAAAGCCTTACTTTTTTGATGAAAATTAGAGCTCCGAAATTGGGATTTTTCATCAAAAATGGCAAGGCTATAGCTCTTACGAATAGGTTCTTATCAATGTGGTACAATAGGTTCTTATCAATGTGGTACAATAGGTTATTATCAATGTGGTACAATAGGTTATTATCAATGTGGTACTATATCAACATACTGAGTAGGTTCTTATCAATGTAGTGATATTACGATTTTCAGGGCGAGGTTTTTATCAAAATGGTCTATATTGCTACTTGATGTCTAATCCGTTAATCCTCTAGCATTTGTTTTTGAAAAAATTAAACTCCATGTTGCCAAAAACATCAAATTTTTCAACGTTTTTAAATTTGCTAATGCAACTTTTAATGACATTAATGCATTTATATCAAAATGATATGTATTGAAAACGGAAACTTTTAGAGTTAAAATTAATTGTACCATTTCATAAGAAGATCAAATAGATCAGTATGTTTTTGGTTCTCATCTTTGGCCACCTTTTTCCAAAAAACAGTCTGTAGGTTCTTATTTCTCTAGTTTATTGTTTGTTTGCGGGGTTTTACTCTAGTTTTTTTCCTGCATTGGTTTTCAATTCAATTTTTTTTTCAATTTAATTAAAGTCAATTTTTTTTCAGTTCAATTCTTTTTTAAATCAATTCAATTTTTTCAATTCAGTTCAATTTTTTCCAATTCAATTTTCTTTCAATTCAATTCAATTCAATTTTTTTTTCAATTCAATTCAACTTTGTATTTTTTTTTAATACAATTCAATTTTTTTTAAATTAAATTCATTTTTTTTTAAATTTAATTAATTTTTTTTTCTTTAATTCAATTCAATTTTTTTTAATCCAATTCTATTTTTTTTCAATTAAATTAAATTCAATTTTTTTTCCAAGGAAGGCAAAAAGGAAGAGTTGATATCAGATAAAGACCAAGACTGGTATTGTTTTGATAGCAAATATTGATATAAAAGCAATTTAAAATAATTTTAATTTACTTCAAGATAGCAATCCTCAGGTAAATTAGTCGAACAAATACCCAAGACTCCAATATAAATTCATTCACGCTATCTCGACTACCTACAGAATAACAATCAATTTATTCATGTTAGATCAATTACAAATAAAGAAAACATTACAAACATGATTCAAGGCATGCTAATTTTATACGAATGTCATTTTTTAACCACAGCGATAATGTTCAAATTCATAGTGCCACTTGATGTCATCTTGGAAAGTGCCCGCAAAGTTATATTTTAGCTTATTCACTCCTGTAATGATAACACATCCAGATTAACAAAAAAGTGTTTCATGATGACTCCTAACAATTATGTATGTATGTATGATTTCGCCACTAAAAATTTACAATAGGTGTGTCTACACTAAAAGTATAAAATATTTACACAGTCAACTTTTGAAGAAAAAATCCAAATCATGCAAAATGTGGTGATTTTAGCTCCCAATGAGCTACTCTGGCCGTTGTAAAAACGATTGTAGAAATTTATCAAAGGTATTGAAGAGACTATGTAACCTTAACCAGATTATGGTAAAATTGCTAATAAATAATATTGAATCTATTGCAGTTTAGCCAATGATAAAATACCACAAGAAACTAGCTCACCTATAATTCTTCAACACATACATTTGAGGGTGTAGAAATTTGCGCTTGTGTCAAATAAATTGAACTACCAGAACCAGCGGTAGTTGAGGTAGTGTTTTGTGTGCTGATACTGCTTGAGCTCTGGTTGCTAGAATCGCTTCCCATCGGTGTACCAGGCAAAGAAATAATGCATGGCGCAAGTTCCAATCCACTCTCGTCTTTCAATTCAATTTCTCGTAAAGGAGCCCCTTTGATCATTTCGTGCAAAGCTAAAAAAAATTAACAAACAAGGAAGTAAAAGCGAGAAGCACACTACCATCATAATTGTCAGTATTTTCGTAACTGCATAAGTCTTGGAGAACAAACGTAACATTTCAATTTCAATATATACCGGGAATAGATAAGGCAATTGCTGTGAAAATCTCAATACTCACCTAACCGAAACCCAAACCTAAAGAAACCTTAAGACATTTGAAAAATCGTCGGAATCGATCAACATAATTGATTAACTTTCTACAATTTTTCATGAAACCAATAACACAATTCTCAACAACACAAAATGAAAAAACACGAAAAATGTATACATTTTTCTTCCTATCAGTCTCTATTTCTCGAAGAAATTAAGACGTGACTAATAACTTAATGATTACCAGATTTACAAATTTTTATTAAATTTTTAGCATTTAAAAATAACTGCTCTCAATGTTCAAATATTATGATTGCTTTTTTTTTGCTTCTGTAGTAATTTCATATTCTGGGGCTCTGAAACTCTTAGTTTCGCACATTTTTATAGAGCGAAACTGGACAAATTACTGTACTTCCTATCAAAATTAGTTGTTGTACTGCCTATTATATGTTCAGGCTTTGAGATTCTTAGCTTCCCTTGTCATATATATTTGCATAAGAAAACTGCATATTTTCAGAACTGTATAAGAAAATTTGCATATATCAGTTGTATTAATTGCTGTATTTCTTATCATCAAGATAAAATTAAAAAATAGTGTCACTGTACCTTCACTTTGAAGAGATTCTTCTAAGGAGGCGTTATAAATATCGTTGTCCTCATCTTTTGCTTCAGCAATTATCAGTTCCTTTTCATCGCGATAAGCATCCTCAATGCACGCCTCTGCAATAGAAGCTTCTTGGACAGCCATATTCTTCGGTATCTCGTGGTACCCATCAACATTTAAAGGGTAAGGTGACGTAATCGTTTCGTCCAACTTATCAACTGGGGGTAGGCCCGCGCTTGATCTACAAGCACTTCGTGAGCCAGGCCTTGATTTTCTGGAGCTAGGTCTCGAGCTATTGCGAGATTTTGAGCGTCTCGCCGAGGACTGCCGACTCGAGTACCCTGTAACAAAAGTAAAGCACAAATATATATAACTGAAATTCGAAATTACACGATAGTTAGTTAGCACATTTATGTGAAATATTTTTCTGCAAAGTCTTTTTCTGCATTTTTAGCAATAAAATCCTCATATGGAAATACAAAAATCTCTAATTTTGTTTAAATTTTCAACATATTTATTTTAATAATCAGTTAGTTAACAAGTATAAACAAACCAGGAGCTATTCATGCAGATTTTTTAAGTTGTCAAATTATTTCATGATTCACTTAATATACACTGCAATTCACTGCAAAAAATATAAATTATAAATTAAAACATAAAATGAACAAAAAAGGCACAAGCATCGGATTTTCACGCCCGGCAATCAAAATGCCTGAAAACTGAAACAACAACAAAGACATTCGATCTTTCGCAATTTCGCGTTTTTGTTTCAATGTAAATCTTGCTAATGGAAGATTCCTAGCTGGTTGAAATTGCAAATTCTGTTGAGAGAAGGAATGCAGTGCCACAAAGTCAATAATCATAAAATTGAACAAAAATTGCACTAACGACAAGTATAGCATTAAAAACCATCCGACCGTGTGACCAATGGGAGCAGGAATCTTTTTCAAAAAGTAGTCTTGCAGATAATTTTGTATAACTTTATTCAAAGTTATGTTGTTTATTACGTTAAATTGCCAATGTATTGCAGGAAATTTATAGGCAAAATTTGTTTGGTCGCCAGCACCAAATAAAGAAATTCTAGCCATTACGACAAGAAAAAGTAAAAGTATTCGGTAAAATCTTTACCAGTAGCGCCGTCCGGTGGAAAGTATCCATTCAAAGCATCAACGAGAGGTACCTCTTCATACTCTTCAGAGTCTTGGTTACCCTAATGAGCAAAGAAGAAATTATACCGGGTGTCCCTAAACATTGTGTCACCATTTTATAAAAAAAACATAACAAAAATATCAACAGTATAGTAACCAACCAATCCGTTACATTTTGCTAATCTAGAAACATGAGCTTAAACCTTGCTGTAACTCTCTTTAAAATCGGCCAAGATATCGAAGTAGAAAGCTCAAAATATGTCAAAGTCAAAACAAGTAGCCTCTGTATAATTTCCGAGTTTTGTTGAGTTAAAACAGGAGCTTGTAATTTGTTTGATGTACATCGAGTATAATCTCTAGTATACCGGGTGACCCAAGAAAATTTCATAAAAAAAGAACCACTTGTAAGCTACTAGTACAATATTCAATATTCAAAGTCCTCAACATAACTTTCCAAAAATAAGCAATATTTGTAGCAAAATAAATCTTTTGTGATACTTAAAGTGTGAACAATCTTTGGGTCACCTAAAAAATATCCATTTTTCAAATAACTAAAATTCTATTTTGCGTGCGTAACTTCGAATAATTGGTAATAACATATGAAGTAATAAAATTAAAAGTTCATGTAACTTTAAACTTTATTACTTCATATGTTATTCAAATATATAACACTATGTTAAAATATATAACACTAAAACGAGAAGCATATTTTTCAGAGAAACAAAATATTTCTTTCAAATTTCCCATATTAACTTCAAATATCCGTATTTCTGAAGAATAATTGCAAGAAGCTCCAGTTTAACATTATCTAAATTTACCACACTAATAAAAATTTAAAGATGAGAACCGCTGCATAGGGATCTAAAGTACAACAAGGTAAAATAAAAGTTAATCTGGTTCAGCTACCTCTTTTGTTGCCGCTCGAGATCCTCCTTCTGCACCATTTGTTAATTGGGTCTTCTTCCTTACTGCTTTAATTTGTAATAAAGCATGAAAAGCTACAAAAGAAAAAATACTATTCATAAACACGTCAACGCGCATCACTGTGGATACCTATCGGTACCCTGTGAGCAGCTTGCAATTGCATTACATTTCCTTCAATCATAGATTGATGAAAAAACAAGCTATTGTCATTTTACTGTTTTGAAACAGTAAACTAACCCCCGTCACTGCACCTACCTACTCTGAAAAAGACCCCGCCTTTAAGCCAGCCAGTTGTTAATGTGATTTCAGAATGCGTGGCCATGTAGAGAAAAGCACCATTGTCAAGTGTTTCTTCACAAAAGCATCAAATCAGTAAAAAACTATCAAAGGATTGAACCTTGTAATTGTCTAAGTTATTAAACTTAGAGCTAAATATTTGATACATATTTTAGTAAACAATTAGGCTTGCCCCAAGTCTATTTCGTGCCAAGTCACAAATTTTTATGAATGCCAATCGAGGGAATGCTATGAAACTACTCAGCTACTTTCGTAGCATTCCCTCAATATGGCATTGCCTCGACATATTGAATACGAAATAAAAATTTGTGATTTGGCACGAAATAGAGGCAAGTCTAGTTGTTTACTTAAATATGTATCAAATATTTCGCTCTAAGTTTAATCTAAGTTTAATAAAAGTCTAAGGGCAAGTCTAGCAAACAACTGAAATATGATACATACGTGATCTACAAATAGGGCAGTTGCTTGCCTGGTACCTCAAGGAATTTGCTAGAAAAAATGATGGAAATCTCTCAATAAATGTTTACACATTCAAACTTTATACTATTGTTTTAAAAAATGATCAAACATTCCGTTTTAATGTGAAAAAGCGACTAAAACAGCGAACAGTGACAGGGTATTTACCTACCGTGTAATATTAGTGAAAAATGGATAATTCTACACAAATCCTGATTGATAAATACTGCCATAAAATATGCTATGTCAATTAGACGAAATAAAACATTACAATCACGTGATTACTGATTGTGAGAAAACTTTAACTGTGAAAATAAAAGCAAAAACGATAAGCTTCCCGTAGAAACTTTAAATGCATTTAAAAAATTTAAGTAGTATTTATTTTCCATTTCGTTTTTAAAAATGTAGTTTATGGCATTTAAAATACATTTTTGTTTTTTAAATCTCGTCAACATTTATAATACATTTAAATTTGGGCTTTCAAGAAATGAAATGCCGTTAATTTTTAGAAGAAGGAAAGAAGTGTCTAAGTGTATTCGGACCCTGTAGGAGTTCATAGCCAGCAATCATTCGTCATATTTCTTGTTTGTTTTTTTTATCAATGCTCGTATAAACGAGATAGCCTAGCTAGGCCTCGCTTGGTACCATCAAACCTCCAAACGTTTTGATAATGTCGCGATTAATTGAAATTTTAAAGATAAATTTTTCGAAATTCAAAGTATTTTGTATTCATTTAGCCATGAAAGAAATTGTTTGTCTTGTTATAAAAATTTCTTAGCAACAATCAAAGCTTTCCGTTTTAATGGAAAACAATATATGTATATTACAACACAAATACAACACATTTGAAGTTTTAATTTAGTTTTCTGTTTTCTTTAAGAGGCTTATTTACACAAAAATCTATATGTATATATTTTTTTTTTCTAACATACAATACAACACAATAGTCTTCTTTAAGACTTACCACATCCATTGCAGAGACACAGATGTCTGCAGGGAAGAATTAATGTATCTCTCATATCACACATGCAGATAACACACTCTGTTCCATTTTCGTCCAAGTCATCTTCTTGCTACAAAGGGTAAAATATTAGTGACTGTCAGGTTCAGTAAAATTATTAGTAGAATTAGTAGAACGTAACAGCAAACAATAAGACGAATTATTCTCTAAAGAAACACCTCCATATAATATTTCTATGGCCATTGAGGTATACTTCAGAAGTTCATTAACATTCTGTTAATAAACTTCCCAGGACTGCTATTTAGAAAGAACAGTTTTATAAAGCCAATTTAAAAAACAAATTTATTCGATCCAATAAAGTAGAAACTACAGAGCCTTAACAATTGTAGATATATGCATTTTGAAATATACATTTATATTTCATTAATTACTAGATTTATTATATAATAAAAAAAAACTATATTTTCATTCTCATTCATAATCTTTAAATTGAGCAATTGCAAAAACAACAGTTCAAATCCCACCTTTGAAATAAAAATTAGTGATAAAATAATTTCATGTTTTAGCGGTTTCCATACCTTGTCTTTGGATTCATCTTTTTTATTTTCGATTCCGTAAATTTCTTGAATAATGTACGATACGCCATCCGCCTACAATGAATAGCACATGTATTCTATATCAAAGTCTTTATAACTCAATTCAGGAGTATTTTAAAATTTTCATTAAAATTATCTGTTACTTGGAACTAAAAAAGGAACAAACGAATAACTTTTCAATAAATGGCCGCAAGAGTAAAGAATGCTAAAGTTTTCCAGATTTATACTTTGGTTACCAAACATTTTACCTAAAATTTCAAAAGTATTTTGAATTGATATTGTGTTAATTTACATTTGAAAATTTATTTTGTCAAAATTCGTGATCCAATTTCGTAGCCAAAGTCGCTCTGTGACAAATGAAAACAAAAAAACGTTTGAAAGTTGTTCAGTTTTTAACGCTTTCTTGATGACAAGAGCACGTGTTATCATCTGGGGATACACTAATTCTTTTTCAATCTCAACTTTTCTCAACAGCTATAAAAACAAGCCAAAAGGAGCAACGTCTTTTCTTTTAAAAACAAGCCAAAAGGAGCAACGAGTTTTCAGCTGTTTCTAAGAACACTTTTCATTAGCATTCTGAAGAAAAAAGCCCAGAAAAAATCACGAAGAGGCCGGTTTACCTTGAAACAAATCTTCTCAGAGGTAGCCTTTTGTATGCACAGAAACCACAACAATAAAAATGAATGCATGAAAACGAATGGTAAGGTCGGTACAATATGTTAAGATCGGTATGGTGAGATCGGTATGATATGGTAAGATCGGTATGGTAAGATCAGTATGATAAGGTAAGATCGGTATGATATGGTAAGATCAGTATGATATGGTAAGATCGGTATGATATGGTAAGATCAGTATGATATGGTAAGATCAGTATGATATGGTAAGATCGGTATGATATGGTAAGATCGGTATGATATGGTAAGATCGGTATGGTAAGATCGGTATGTTATGGTAAGATCGGTTAATTTTATAATTCGCGAAAACAGATACGGTCCTCTCAAATAGGTGAGATATATATTGGAAGATTTAGGATAGGAAACATACAAACGCAAAAACGGAAAGAAAAAAACGCACAAACAGGGAGATAAACTTGCAGACAGTTTCAGACAACTCTCGTATTAAGATTAAGAAAACATTAAGTCTGTTTTTTATGTCTTGAACAGTTTTTATGTCTACAACAGTGAAAAACTATTATTTCCAGCAATGTTTATAACAAACACTAAACAATAAAACATGTTAGAAAGTCAAAAATAGCACTGCAGTTTCGTCTTCCAATCTAGAAATCCATACTTACAATTATCTTCTGCTTCAGGAGTTTCATTGAATATGTGTTGTCTGAATTCTAAAACAGAAATTAAAAAACTCACTTGTTAATAGAGCCTGAAGCTAGTTAATAGAGCCATCAATATGAAACAGAACTCTTTTCCCGTGGTGTATTTCTTTGAAAATAAGTTTAATAAGATAAGAAATAATAAGATAATAAAAAATAAACTAAACCTTTTCCATTGTAGCAAATGTAACTTCACATTGAGATGAAAATTCTGAAGAAAAAAGAAGACATTTTATTAATTGGTATGCATTTAAAAACACTATCCAATTACTGGAGCTCGTGGATTCACGCATGTGTAATTCGGCAAGCAGTAAAACGTGCGAATAGACAACTCCGCAAAAGATAGCGGATGGGGTATTATGACCAAGATGCAATGCGCTCGATTATCGAATAACAATAGAGTTAGCTGCTTTTTTGGTAATATAAAATTTACGTTACGTGTTTCAATATTATTTGATTTCTCGTAAATAAATCGTGTTAAAACACGCCATGATTTGACAGCAGAAAAGGCACGTTTGATTTCAACTGTTGCTTCATATAAATTCGAATCTCAGTGTGACGTGGGATGACTGCCCGCTATAATTCATTCGAGTATCGTAAAAGCTATATAAGCCCACAAAGAGAAACATGAGGAGATGTGGTTAATTTAAGAATAATTCTAAGATGGAGGGAAGTAATTGAAAAAAAGATTGACAAAAAAGGTGCTTAAAGATTTTTAATTTCACAGTGTACGAATTGTGCTTTCCGGCATATTTTCGGAGCTAATAGTGGTACCAACAGCAGGAATGCTTGTAAAAAATTTTTTAGGAAACTTTAAGTCAATATTTATGCCAGTTCTCTGGTTAATTGGCAAGTTAATTGGCAAGGAAAATCGTAATGGTTGAAGAAAACGTTTAATAGAAAAAAAGCAAAAAAGGCCTAGGGATATCAGTGTAACTTATGTTGAGATAAAAAATGTTTTCCTATTTTATTTTAATAGCTCTTCTTACAATTTGCGTAAATTCAGTTTGCTTAAATTTAACGTACATTAATCCCACGCAAAAGTAATTTCCTATGCTGAGTTACCTACCATAAAAAAATTCCATCAAAATGCTAATCTAAATCTAGTGTTATTCCAACCTCCGTAAAGCGTACAAGTAGCATTAGAGGATTAAGATTACCTTCGTCTTCAACGGTAATTTGTATCACTATCGGTATTGCCATCGTTTCATGTTGGCTGCCTCCGGGTTGATACTGGAGCTGGTAAATAATACAGTACAAATAATAAAACTACTTTTATTTGGAAGAAATCAACTGGGTGTCCCAAAAAAATGTACCGTCGTTTCGATTGGAAGTGTTACCAAAGCTACATCATTAAGCAATCAAGGCAATATAAATTTGCAATCTAGAATCATTAACTTAAAGTTGGCTGCAAGTTTCTGCAAAATCAATTGTATATTCATGGAGAAATGGAAGTTGAAAGCTCAAAAATATTTCTCAGCGAAAACCAAAAGCGCTGCATAATATCAACGTTATGTTGTGTTAAAAGGTTAAACACAACGTTATGTTGTGTTTATGTCATGCTTTTGAGGAATTGCTTCTAAAATAATTTACAGTTTCAATTTCAGTGTTCAATTATCAAGCCCTTTTATTTCAATATTCCCTGAAAAATATTTGAAACATATTTGAAAAGAAAAGTTAAATTGTTTTAAAAACTACTCTTCAAAAGCATGACATAAACATTTTAATGACAAGCCCTTGTTTTAAAAGGGTAACAAAGCTCTGATTTATGTGGAGGCCCTCTGCTTTTCACCTAAACAAATTATAGAGCTTTCGATATCCATATCTTGATGAATATACAAATCGTCTTAGATAAATTTTTAGGAAACTTTAATTTCACCAATCTTGTTAGAGGTTTGCTGTTATATATGGACATTTAAAAGCATTCCAGAAATGCAAACTTTGGAATTTTCTCCAGGAACACATTTCAATATTTTCCATTTCACATAAAAAGGTATTCCAGAAACAGGGAATTTTACTTAGTAGTGTAAAACATTGGTCCTTTTCCTGGAATGAAAATGAGTACAAAGAAAAGCAAATAGCAAACACTGTCCAAGAAAATTAAAAACTTTCACTTCTGGGTTATAAAAATTATCGCTATAGAATTACTGGAAGCCATAAAATATCACTTATAAACTGCTGTCGCAAAACCTGGTCAGTCAGAAATTAAAAAAAATAGAACAACAGCATTAGATTTGCTATATTTGTTTATGTCCAGGGTCAGCTGTAAGGTGCTTTGGTAAATTAATTCAATTGTAAAGTACTCACAAAAATGACCTCGGTAAACTCATGTAATCAGTAAAAAAATCTCAGTTATCTAACGATGACAATGTAAATGAAATTCAAAATAAACACCTATATATTTACTACGGAGAAAAAATACCATATGAAAATGAAACGAATCAAAAAATGGTCGCAATAAATTTGAATTTCAACAACTTAGTATAAACATTCACTGTGCTCTATTTCCCTTACTGAGTGCAAACAGAAAAGAAATTCTAGATGAGCGAAGAACTGAAGAAATAAAAAAAATACGAAAATTAAAACAAAGATATACTCAATCATCATCTAATTATATACGAAAACTAATGTCAGATGAAGCCCAACGTCAGATCAAAGTCCTTCATCTCACGTGGGTTCTAAATCTAGTCCATGTTAACTTCAACTCAACTCAACTTGAGGAAGTGTTTCCATCTCTTCAATCACGGCAATTAAGTGTCAACGCTTCAACAACAACAACAACAACAACAACAATTGAGGGGCTCCACTGTTAATTATAATACGTTACACTATCGTTTTTTAGTAAACCATCTCAATTTTTACTGAACTATTATTGTACCTTCTAATTGCTTTGCGTAAGATTTTAAAGTGCTGTTATCGACCTTAGTAATTTAATCTATCGCAGGACTTTAGATCCAAATTCAAAACTCAACAGACTTTCTATTTTAATGTTTTAAATATTGGGTTTTATTTATGTTTTATCTTCTACGTGAAAATCTCGTGAATTTTGCCAAACATGAATTGCACCCTAAATTAAGTAGCACACCCTAATTATAAAACGTTCCATAAGAATTATATTCACCTCTTCGTCATTAAACAAAGCTGGGTTTATTACGAAAAATTTGTTGTCATAAACTTGATTTGATCCACTTTGGTAAAACACTGGCTCTGATTGTTTATTTTTTGAAGTGTATCTGAAAATAAAAACATCAAAATTTTCCTTAAATGAATTGCAAAACCAAAAAACAGGACAAACAAATGAAAACTAAATTCTTCTGAAATTAAACTGAACTTACAAATAAATAATTTTCCTTGCATATATATATGTGAAAACAAAGTAAAGTAACTAACTAAGTAACTTACTAAGTAAAAAGTGCAAATTGTACGAGGTGGCCCAAAAAATATTCACACGTTTGCAATGCTGCTGTGGAGGGGCATTTATTTTTGACAATTCCGTGTTTGCTTTAATCTATACCCCATGTTTGCTAAAAATCTAACCAATAATCACCGAGTTATACTCAATTAAACCCAAAACAAAAGATTTCTGCTGCTTCAATCTGCTGAAAATATTACATTATGGCTTTGAGAAGGCCGTTAACGTTGGCTTTCCGTTAGCATGGCTCGGGAAATATTTGGCAAAAATATTTTGATTTTAGCAAACAAGGTTTTAAACTCTAAGTTGAGTTCTCGTACATCAACGTTAAATAAATAAAAAATCGTCCCAACAAAAGATCCAGCATAGCAGTTTTGCAAACGTGGACATGTCTTTTCGATACACTGTCAAAAAACCTGACTTTGTCATTCATCTGGCTTTGTCAATATTTCGTCAACAAACTTTGTCAAAGATCCAGCCGGAACTTTGTCACAAAAACAGTATCCACAGACACTGCAGTCAAGCAGTGCTGCTCGTCAAGATCTTCATAGTGCTAAAATGAAAAACCCACTTACCTTGCAATCCCACCTGCAAGATTTTCAGTTGCAAACAAATAGACTCTAACAGCGCATGCAACATCAGTGTCAAACGTAAATTCAATTTTGTACAGACTCGTGTCTTGTTCCTCTTTTTCTCTGCAAAAGATAATTTTACTTCAAAAATACGAAACAAAAATTAAATTAAAATATAACTACTGTGGCTTAACAGTTTTAAGTAGGCGAGAATTGGTAAATATCTAATGTAGGTTATTTTAAACGAAGAAGTAGCCAGTGATAACAAGCATAGGCTCGTTTAGAATTTGTTTTCACCGAAGACCTATAATGTGCTTAAATCGTAAAATGATTAAAGTACTTTCGTGAAAAGTAAAGTGTACAAAGCAACCATTTGCAGAAAAAATTAAAACAAAACTAATGAATTAAATTCTAACTATACGACGATTCACCAAGGCAGGTAGCTTTTTGAGTCAGCAGATTTCATAAGTTGAGCATATGCATATCTTGCTTTTTATCTTTGTAGTAATTCTAGAGGTTTTCATTGCCCCCCCCCCCCTCCTCGAATAAGCCCCCCTCGAATAAGGATTTATGTTAATTCGAGGATTTACGTTAATTCTTTCCCTTCTTATAATACTTTCCCTTTCCTTTCCCTACTTATAATTTCTTTTCAATTAGAACTTGATTCTGGCGCTTTAATTGACACAATTTATGCTGCCATAACGCGGAAACTAATATTATACATTAGCAAATGAGACCACTAGTTATCTTGAAACGATACTGCAAATAAATCACCTTGTACAATTTGGTAGCACTTACTTTACAAGTCTAAGAGTGTCTTTCCTCAAATGTACCAAACTTTTTAATGTTCTGCTTGGCTCATTTCCAGTTGGTTGTGGGTATGGAAACTGTAACGGAGACAATATATAAGTGCAATCATAAAACATAATTATATTTAGAAACTTGGCGTTAATGATACAATTGTTACAAAAGTCTTACGCATATTTAGAACCTACGCAGTTACGTACGAAGCCTTTAAGTTAAGTCAAGCAGTTACATACGAAGCCTTTAAGTTAAGCCAAGCAGTCAAGTGCGAAGCCTTTAAGTTAAGCTGTTAAGTACGAAGCCTTTAAGTTAAGCAGTTAAGTACGAAGCCTTTAAGTCAAGCTGTTAAGTACGAAGCCTTTTAGTTAAGCTGTTAAGTACGAAGCCTTTAAGTTAAGTAGTTAAGTACGAAGCCTTTAAGTTAAGCTGTTAAGTACGAAGCCTTTAAGTTAAGTCAAGCAGTTAAGTGCGACGCCTTTAAGTTAAGTAGCTAAATACGAAGCCTGTAAGTTAAGCAGTTAAGTATGAAGCCTTTAAGTTAAGCTGTTAAGTACGAAGCCTTTAAGTTTAGCTGTTAAGTACGAAGCCTTTAAGTTAAGCTGTTAAGTACGAAGCTTTAAGTTAAGTAGTTAAATACAAAGCCTTTAAGTTAAGTTGTTAAGTACAAAGCTTTTAAGTTAAGTCAAGCAGTTAAGTGCGACGCCTTTAAGTTAAGTTAAGCAATTAAGTACGAAGCTTTTAAGTTAAGCTGTTAAGTGCGAATACGTTAAGTTAAGTCAAGCAGTTGCGTACGAAGCCTTTAAGTTAAGTACGAAGCCTTTAAGTTAAGCTGTTAAGTACGAAGACTTTAGGTTAAGTTAGGCAGTTAAGTACGAAGCCTTTAAACTAAGTTAAGCAGTTAAGTGAATAATACGTTTACCGTTGTCTTAAAAGTTCAAATATTTTGTGCCTGCATAAACCAAATGGTTTGTCCTAAAAATAATTGATTGAATTGCACTTTCTAACTCAACACTAACAAATTGCATGTTTTTAAATAAAAAGTAAATTATTATCAATGAACATATTTTAATTTATTACGAAGCCTCTTGAAAGATAAGGCGGCCTTACAGTGCCTCTTAAGAAACCCTGAAAATGGGATTTAGAAGTTGAAGAAGTGTTGATAATTTGTATTTAAAGTTTTTCCAAAGTTAGCGTTCGTTTGTGAAATAAAGAGCTAAAGGTAGAAGTTAAGAACAAGATATCATATCAGAAGTTCAATAAAAAAAATGTAGCTCAATAAAAATAATTTAAACTCTTTAAAGGACTTATTGAACCTAATTTTAGGTAGCCATTTTATAACATTATATTTAAATTACTAAAACGGAGAAATAATCTTGTCGTAAGTGGAATGAAAATCGGTAAATGGTTTCAATCTCATAGCTCGTCAAAGTTGCAATAAAGTGTTCAAATTGTGCTTAAAATAATAAGTTTCTTGTGACGAAAAAGTAATGCCGATTTGTGAAAATGCAATGGCAGCAGGGTATGAGAGTCAAACTTTTCATCAAGTATAACTCTAAACAGTCAACTATCGAATGCAAATGGTTTCCGGCATATTTTTTTTGAATTATTATTCTCAACAAAGCATATTATTTATTATTTATTAAAGCATTATTATTCTTATAATTAACAAAGAATTCGACAAACAATAAAAGTATCAAGCACTTGAAGCAATTCTACAGAAACAAATCACTCACATTTGAAAATCTTGGGTATCAAGAATGTTATTGTTGATGAAAAAAACTCAGGTGTAAATTAGAAAAAAGAGAGAGTAGCTACAGTCAACATCCGGTCAAGATAGCATGTTCCCCACCACACCTCCCCACATCTTAAGAGAATGTTAAGCTCAATTGTCTCTGGTAGATTCTTTTCTTAGTGTCCTCAACACATTTATTATTTATACATAAGTAGTAGTTGAAACCTTGTTAGTATTATTTATTGTATCATATTATCACCTTATTTATATTATGACCTTAGTTATCGTATATCTGTAACATAGTTGTGTTGGAATGAAATTTGTATCTATCTATTTAATATATGGTATTTAAAATTGCATTGTTGTTGTTGTTTGAAGACATGATTAAATAGGAAAATTAGGCACAATTCTTCAGCTGTCCACATGTGACCAGTGTTTTGTTTTGGGGGGATGGACATCAGTATGATGTCTGGTCACAGGCCCCAGCACCCCATAAGCTTTTTTACCATGGGTAAATGTAACAGCATCAGAATATTTTAGACCAAGATTACAAATTCAAATGAAATGAAATAAAAATGTACAAAATGTAAAATATATAAGAAACAACAAAATATTACATTATAAGGCAAATATAAAAATGCAATGATAAATACACAGATTTTATTTTCATTAAATTGCATAAAGAGAATAGCAATACAATTTGTTTTGTGAATCATATAATGTTTGCATACATTCATGGAGGATATGGAATTGGTGCATGCAAAATATTAAATTTTCAAGGGATTTCTAATTTGTATGTCTGTTTCCTTCTCAGTTTTGACAACAGTCATATCTTTCTTGCATACTGGACTTGCTTGAATGAACATGGCAATGTTAAAATGCTTGAAAGTTGCATATGTTTATCTTTGAGATATATGCATATCTAGGAGCAGAATAAAACTATCTTGTCAATTAAAATAGAACATCTGCAAATGTTGCTGCTTTCTCCTTTAGTCCTCTTTTACAACAAAATACAAACAGGCCAAACCATCCACAGTACTAGAAGGTCCAAAAGTACCACCTTTGATTTCAAAATCAGTACCAATACTTACTAATTTTAATTTCACAACTTTTCAATTATATTGCAACAATCGTACATATCAAATATGTGCCAAAAATTATATATTTTGAAAAATAAATAAAAGCAAAGTATAACAGATCCATTTGATTTGGCCTAAAAGTGGGTCTGGTTCAGTTTGAGGATCTTATCAAATGGCCCAATTTTTAGAAATCATACTACCTCTTGGGGGCATTCAAAATAGTTACTATCCTTTAGGCTGTAGTTCTAATTGATTGCTTTTTTGAGCCCAGAATATGATCTATGAAAAATGATACAGATTTGATCTTTGCCAAATGAACAAAAATGTATAACGGAAGCATTTTTCAAAGAAACACAAAGAGAGCTAACGGCACAATTTAAGGTCCTAAGAACCAAAATTTGGGAGTTATTGTAAAAATATACTGCCATTTGATTGTAATTTTTTAACTTTTATCTTTAGCCCTCTTATCCCTTACTGGGCCTCCTGTCAGGCTTAATAGGAGTACCCCCCCCCCCCTCTTCATGGATAATCTCACTTGATGTATTAGGCCTCAAACCTGCAAGCAGCACATATTCAGTACTTTGTATAATAAATATAAATAAACTTATCATAAATAAACTTTGAATAATAACAATAATAATAAAACAGTTTTCTTTCCTTACATGTGCTGGTTTATTGCAAAGGTAATTCAAGTCAGAATTATCACCAAACAGAAAGCATTCTGGATTCACTGTTTTAAACTTTTCTCCTCCCATAATGAAGTGACTGGCAAAATAATTCCCTGCAATAAATTATTCGACAAATTTTAATTAAATTAGTCAGAAACTTAAGCATTTTTATGTTAGCTGCCACATTTATGTACTGTAAATAATGTAAATGCAATGATAATAATAATTTAATTGAAACTTAAATCAGAATCAGAATTCTTAATTGGGATCAAAAGT
This sequence comes from Phacellophora camtschatica, assembly GCA_036873815.1. Taxonomy (NCBI): domain Eukaryota; kingdom Metazoa; phylum Cnidaria; class Scyphozoa; order Semaeostomeae; family Ulmaridae; genus Phacellophora; species Phacellophora camtschatica. The sequence goes on along the minus strand of JAYJMH010011658.1, from coordinate 3,281 downwards.
TTATTAATGACTCTTCAAATTCTGGATAAATGGCTCTTCTTCAAATCAACTTGATGTTAATAAGTATTTATCAAGGAATAATTCCTCGATTGAAGATGTAAATTCTTTGCAGTCTTTCTTTTGTTCTTAATAAAACCAGCCAGTTAATTTGTTCATTGGTAAACTGTGTAGGTTCTCTGGTCAAATCTTCTTTTGGCCACAGAATTTTATTGATATTAAGGTTAATTTTTTTTTCATCTAAGAACTACAGTAGATCGCGATTTTACTTACTTTTTGGTGCATTTAATATTTGTCAAATTCGACCCTTGATCAGGGAATAATTCCTCGATTGAGGAATGTGATCATTTGCAGATTTTCTTTTCCTTATGTTCTCAATATAAAAACACAATAAAATAGTACAATAATATGTTTGTTCCTTTTCAAACTGTACCTCTTGGCAGACACTCTGTATATCAAATCTTCTTTCACTGATCATATATAATTTTTTGATGAGTCCTTTTGATGAGGAATAATTCCCCGATCTAGGTGTGTACTGCCAAGCTGAGGACAACCATATGTATTTTAGTCGTCAACGTCAGCAGACTTCCTTCTGCTTTTTTAACACATCAACATTAAAAAACCTTACATTCGATGGCTTACCAGTTTTTGGAGGATAACCATATGTCCGGCTGATGGGAATATCAATGTCTTCCACGCCATGATCTTGTCTGGATTGAAAGAGTCCCATTTCTCCTTTTACAATTTTATCTTCGCAACAGTCAGTGTTGTTTTTTGCCTTTCAGGGAAAGGAAAAAGTTTTGTTGATAAATTATCGAAAAGAATTCTGGGATAGAAATTCAAGTGAGTTCATAGCCTCGAGCCCAATAGGTCGTAACCACAATAACCAAAACTTAACAACCAAAATAAGCATGGATCTTTTAGCTAGTGCACGCAGTGCATGCGAAGATTCTTTAGATTAAAATCACACACAAATAATGTTTTTAAACTTTACAACTTAATTCAAACATTTTAAAAGTGCGATGCTTAATCCCAGTTCAGTAATTGACGACTAGGTTGTTGTTAATTTATTTTCCCACGCAAATTTTTTAGTGGCCTCCTTTTCAATTCCTGAAACTCAACATCAAATCAAGAAACGGAAAAACGGCCTAAATTGCAGGTGCGTTCGAAGTTTCAATTTTTACTGCCGTTTTACACAACTTTCCTGATAATTCGGCATCGTATCTCATGCATCATAGAGCACTATACGGGATATATAATGCCTGGAAAACTGTTGGTTCCATTTGCACCCAAAACAAGCACTCAGATTGGAATCCCAGAGACGCCTCTCTACAGCGGGAGTAAATTTCAAGGACACCAGAAGAGCAAAGGCAATCGTTATGATGTTGAAGTCGTCTTTCAGGTTTGTTAACAGTTTATTGGTAATGAATTTAAAATAGTTTATTACCGCAGGAAACATACATAGATAGAATCGCTCACCACAGAGACCAGGTTGAAAAAATTCATTCGATCATCAAGCCGAGAGCGCATGACTGAGAATTTAGATAAACTATCATCCAGCTCGCGCATCGCAACTACCACCCCCCAGGCCCAGAGAGGTTGAATCCTTTCTGCTCTCTGCGCCAAATATTAAACAATAGAACCATAGAAATAACAATAGAAGAAGGCTGCTCTGTGCCAAAGATCTTGCTGATGGCTAACAACCAGAGTTTCTCGCAGCAAAAAATAACAGGCCTATTCTATTGTTGTGTCATATTTTATTGTTGCTGTTTATTTTAACAATTTGGAATTTCATTCACTACTGATTGCATTGCACCTGATCAATTTCATTTGCTTGCTACAACACATTGAATGGTAGAAAAACAACATATTCCAGAAATTCTTGTTTTGATAAAAAAACAGGGAGAGAAAGATAAAGAGAGAGAGAGACTTACTTTTCGACACATTGGGCCAGTCTGTATAGCAATAATGTCATTATTGTTCATTCATAGATGATTGTTCATGAATTTGATTGTTGTTCATTATAAGCCAAATCTGGACACCATGTTTGATCACTGGTTATTGATCATAGATGATTATAGGCAATGATTTGGCAATCAAGTGCAGTGGACATGGTTGGAACATATTTGACCGCATTTGCCAAATGGAACCACTGCCAAAACGTTGTTGGACATAGTCACAGAATCACTTTGAAACATGACAGACATGTTCTCATTAACATTGCCAAACATGGTTGGACATGTGTCCCGGTGAACATTGTCAGACGTGTTGTTATTGTTGTTGGAGGAGGAGGGACGAGGACATGTTTTGATAGCTCTGGCAAGTTTCCTAAAGTTTGAAAGCATTTGGTGCTGTATCTATGCTATTTCATTTGGAAGTATTCCAGTAAGTCCCAGGCTGCAGAATTTTGCACTTTTTGCCCAGCTCATTAGTCAAGTGTCAAAAATTCTTCTTAGATTTTGCCCAAGGTATCATTTCAAATGGGGTGTTGTTTCATCAAGAGAGGAACACCTAGGTACACCTTCAATACCCCTTAAGGCCCATGTTGCACTCTGCGGACTGACTGTATCTTGGCAGATGATGTGGTGATATTTATGATGCTCTTTTGCATTAGTTTGAATATTCAAGGACACAGTGATAACAGTGGCCTATCACAAATCAAGGTTGGCCTACATTTTTAAGTGGTAGCCAAATCAAACACAACCGGGGAAAGGAATTCTGTGAAAGTCAGTAGTAACAAGAAATTGAAAAATTCAGACAAAGATTAGAGGGAGCACCATTGCACAATGGGTGCAAACAGGATTTGGTGGACTCAAGGCTATATCTAGTGTCTAATTGGTTATAATATAGTGATTTTGGAATGAGGGTTGAACTTAGAATTTTGGCATTCTGGGCCCAAAAGTCTGTTTCAAGGGATTTTGGTCCAGCAAAACATTTGTAATCTAAACTTGTCTTAAACGTTTTGATATTGTGGTAATTTAGTGCCTGTTGAAACCATTTCACTGAAACCATTATAATGAAATACTGCATTTTTGAAATTAATCGTGTTTGGGACCCAAAAATCCATTCTGGATGATTTCAGGGAATTTGGATGCTGAGGCAAAAGAATTATTCCCACCTTTAGTAGTAGCTGTATATGCACATCACCTAATAGTAGTGAAGAGGAAAATAGTCATATAGCAGAGGAAGTAAGAAAGGCTTGGCAAGAGAATTATTCCCACCTTTAGTAGTAGCTGTATATGCACATCACCTAATAGTAGTGAAGAGGAAAATAGTCATATAGC